>JAOEHY010034914.1:0-19106 GCA_025447955.1 Psilopsiagon aurifrons | reverse complement strand
TATACCTTAGTTATTAAACTGTTCTTATCTCAACCTGTGGGAGTTGCATTCTTTTGATTCTCCTTCCCATCCCTCCCAGAGCAGAGGGAAGAAAAAGGGGGAAGAGAGTGAACAAACTGCGTGGCTGATTTATGGCTTAAACCATGACAATTACTAGCAACAATATCTATTTGGCCTACTTAATTTTATAAGTTGTGCTAAAAAATGCATAACCTCTTCTGGCAGATACTGTGCGGCTCTAGGACCTTTCAGACGCCGCAAGGTTTGAGTAATCTGACATGAATTCTCAGGCTTTCTCAGCTTTTCTAAGGCTAATTTTGAAGGTCAAGGTTTGGCAAAACTAAAGGGTTCTGCTGGTAGCTATGTCTAGAGCTGGAGACTTTTCAAGATTGGAATAGAATCACTGGGGACCCTGAAGAACTGCCATCCGTACAGAGCACTTAGGAACAGGGTAGGAAACACTTCCCCATACCTAGGCAATCATGCTTGACCTAGACTTTAGGATACAATAACATGCCTCTGAGAAAACTTCCAGTTCCAGCTGGAGTCTGAGCTCTTGGCTCAGTGTCTGTAGAAAATTTTTTGAATCATCTTGTCAAAGTTTTTCCTGTCTGATGCTTTTATTATAAACTGAACAATGTCTGCATAGCACTGTCGCAGTACCTTCTGGTGATCATAGGAGGGTGTTCTGCGCTGCAACACTTACCCCACTCCTGTCAAGCCAACCTTTCCTGACAGTGTTTTTACTAAACTTTTAGTTAAGGCGTATATTAGTTTCAAAACTAAGGGTAATTTTGACAAAAGAAATAAATCATTTGCTTTTGAAAATGTAAAAAAAAAAAAAAAAAAAACCAAAAAGGATAATTTTGCATGACCTATTTAGCTCGTGTAGTATTTCCTAATAAAAAAAGAAAGTAATGGGAAATTCCTAACCAGCCCTAATAGCAGTATAAATTCCTGGAAGACTGTATGCTAGTGTCTGGCAATGCCTAACACTAAGGAAAAAGGAATGTAAGGGAAATGAAAATACTGTTTTGAAGGGGAAGATGACAATGCAATTGTTATGTCAGATTGGTCTAAGGCAAACGAATATAAGAGGGCTTCTCAGATTTGTATTCAGCATGTCTGTGTTAGATCAAATTAGTGTAAATACTAGGAATTCTTTGTGGCATTGATAACTTGCGTTGGCAGCTTGTTGAAAGGGAGAAAACGAGGAACCTTTTCTTGTAAACCAGACAGTGTATTGTCAGCTGATGTTGCAATGGAATTTGATGATCCATTATGTTGTACCTATGCACACCAGTCTGGCCATAGTAACAAAATGTCCCTTGCCAGACTCCTTTTCTTCAACACTGATTCACATTAGCCCAACATCTGGCACTTCATATTGTTCACCGAAGATTGCCTTTTCCCAAATGCTCAAAGTATAAGTACCTGTATGGAAACATTGATGGGTCACAACCAGAAGCAGGCAAACATTGTAACAAAACGCAATATAAGCAAGTTAATGACCACAGCACGCAATGTGAGCAAATATATATATATATGAGCAAATATATATAGCATGGAGACCATGAAAATCTTTTACTATACCTGTAATTCAAATACTCCCAAATGAGTTAATTTAAGTAGATAGTAATATAGATGCCTGTTAAAATGCATTATTGCCTTATGACAGTTATTTTGGAGGACCAACATTTAAAAGCTTGTTGCTACTTAGCCACCTCTGTTACATGATAAGGTAAACTAAGTGTGCCCATCATTATGTGAATTACTATGATACTGTCAAAAAAAAAGTAAGCTTTATATTGTTCTTCTTACCCACAGAGTTTAAAAATAGTCATTTTATTCTTCATACACAGTAGCACCTACAGGTCTCCAATAGCTTTTGAAGTCAAAGTGGCTCTTTGTTTTGAAAATAATAGGTCAAATAGGTTCTGGACAAACATTTGTGTGTTAGAATTGTCTGTGACTAACCATATCACATTAACTAGCACCTTTTGATGCCTAGTTTGCTGGATGTTGTAGTAAACAACAGCTGTCATAAAATGCCCATGAGACAAGCAATCTATTTTGGTGTTACAGGTGGAAAACAGTAACTGACACTGCATATGTATTTTTACTTAGTTGGTTCAGTTTGCAGTAGAGAAAATGTTTATTCTCCAGTCAGTGGAACAATTCTGTGATTCAGCCAGGAATGGCCAGGTCTTCCTGCCAGCCCTATAACCTCTCAGCCATGAATCCCTGCGCAGACTTAACTTTTATACTACTTTGTCAACTTTCCTTATTAAAGTTTCATAATAAAGCTCACTTAACAAGGAAACTATGCTGGGTGTCCATATTTTCTCTGGGCTTCAAGGTCTGCTTTTGAATTGCCTAAAGACTTAAAGGAAGCTTTGTGTATCATGTATTCTGTATGCCTACTCAGATGCTATTAAGACAAACTTCACAAAGACAAGAAAACTTCCCCAGCTTACTGAGAGGATAAGTTGCAAACTTTATTTTATTTCCCATCTAATACTTTTTTAATACAGACACATGCAAATGAACTAATCAAATTTTTCAGCTGACTCCCACCTCACTTAGCAAATGCAAGGTTCTTGATATGCCCCACTTATTACATAGTAACCAAGCCATTTTGAGAAATCCAACTATGCAAGCTGAGAATTAGGACTCATGCCTTTGCTGAGCGCTCATTATGATTGTATGCTGAGGGTGCCATCTTAATTAGGGATGAACCTGACCACCTGAAAGTAATTCACACTGGCAGCCAACTGTAGTATTTTCTAATTTCTGATGTGTCTGGCTTCCATCTGCTAGCTTTATCTTAGCAGTGACTCTTTCTTTGACATCAACAATGATGTTCTCCATATCATTAATTGCATCCTGCCCCTTGGGTGCAATCAAGTTCGACAGTTCTCTTCACAGTATGACTGATGAGAGGGGCTGCAAGTTATGGGAGACTTGTGATTAAGATGATGAAATGCAAGATATCAAGTATATGACATGACATGAAGTAAATGACCTTGAAATGTAAAAATTCAAACCAAAACCTCCTGCTTCTAAAAAATTTAATGAACAAAGCATGCCATTACACTTTCTGACATCATTGCAAGTACACTGGACTGATGCATGAATGACACACAATGTTATATTTCACTATGCTTCCTAGAATCTACTGGCACTATTTCAATGATATCTTGAAGAATCTGTGTTGTTGTAATCCACCAACCAAAGCAAGCAACTGGAGCTTTAACTGGAGCTTTATTTTTATGCTAGCTGTACACCAGTGCAGTCTCAGGACAAAATAACATGGATGGGTGCAAATGCTACCCATCAATACCCTGTATGATATAAGAAAGTATGCATAAGAAAATCTACAGAGGCTTTCTTTCATGCAGAGCATGAGGAAAAATTACTTGGATTCTGACAAAATGTAAAAAGTCAAAATGGATGGAATTCCCTCCTTTATTTTCAATGTAACATGGCACTAATAGGCATGCTACTAGTCTGTCAAATATAGCCCCCCCCCAAAAAAAAAAAAAAAAAAGTTAACATTTATTTAAACCACAGCAAAATGTTTGTGTTTTTCAGACTGTCTGTACTGCAGGCAGATGCATCCTCCTCACCAGCCAGGCTAATAGGAGGTGAAAATTGCAAAATCTTGAACTCCATTGAGATTTGTTTAATTTTAGCCCTCACGCAGTCATTTGCTGCTTTCATACAGCCATGTTTTTTAGGGATTAAAAATTGAGACGCCTTTTGCCATGTTTCATAAGGTTAATGGAATGGTTTCCTCAGGAGATCTTTTTTCTCCAATTGTTTCTGAAACTCCAGCTAAAAGGAGAATTCAGTATGCTGTGTTTCTTGGCATGTTGATTATTCCTGTTGAATAATAATGCTTTGTCAGGTATTTAATGTCTTACCTTTCACTTAGGGATTTCCAGGGTGGTTTGCCTACTTTCTACACCTGGTGTGGAGCACAATGGTGGTTTACAATACAAAGATGAGAGTGCTTATAGAAAACACCTCCTCCAGCTGAAGGAATGGAGGGAGATTAAGTGGATGAATTACTATAGACAAACTTTGATTAGACTGCAGATCTGCAGAGTGTTTTTACAGCATTTATATGGAAATGCTCAGTTTCTTGAATTGAAGCCTAAGTCCTGAATAAAAGAAAACAACACAAAAACATCAGTGATGTTTAACCATTGTTGGGTATGTTTGCTTTGCTAACATTCTAAGGTTGGAGCCAGAAGGAGTAGAAACCAAAAAATATTTATCACATCTTGTGAACTCAGTGTCCCTCTCCAGCTGACACCCAAACATTCAGTGCCCAGCTCATTTTGTATTGTGTTTATGGGCATGATTTATGGAAAGTAGGGGCCACTGTAGTGACAAAGACTTGTAGGCACTGTTATCCTAGAAGTTCCCATACTATGTTTACATCTCCACAGCAACAGCAGCCAATGAACCACAGACCTGGACAGGTACCTTTAGAGCTCCATCTCTTCCCCATTGGCTCCCCACCATTCCTTACCCTGGGTTGAGACAAAACACAAGCATTTCTCACTGCAGGTGCTAGGCTTAAGAACTGTTCCATGCAAAGGTACCACACATATGAAATTCTGTTTTTCAAAGCTAAAATAGCTGTGTGACTGCTTATAGAATGTGACACACAGACATTTTCTTCATTATTCTCACATCTATTGGTTAGTGAACTGAAGAAAAGACAAGCAATTTTGGGTAACCGTATTCCCTAGCATGTGTATTTCATATTGGTAAAAGACAGACCCCAAGGCTAAGGAATTCAGGGTAGAGTACTGTGGTTTAAGGCTGACTACACCTGTAGTCAGTGTTGCTTTATCTGTGCTTGTTTTGAATTTGGATATGGCTGGATTTCTAGTGCTGCGATTGTGTATACCAATATATTGACTGAGTTTTTAATTGCTGATTTACTTAAAACAAGAGCACCTACATAATTTTAGTTTAAACTATTCGCTTTGGATGCATTTTTCAATGTCTTTGAGAAGTGCTCCGTTGACCATCACCCTCCCTATGGCCCACTCCTGTCTATTGTGATTAATTAACATGCAATAGTCTATGCTGCTATTTATATCCCCCCTGCTCATTGCACCTCATCTCTTCAGTGGGATAAACAACAGAACAGTGCCGACAAATGTTTATATAGAGATATTGAAGTTGGCTGGGATTCCTGACTCTTACGAAGAAAAATTCTTGCACATTAGGTACCAGTGGATCAGAGCATACAAATACTGAATTTTGTTGAAAGAAAGACAGTTATGAACAAGTATGAACAGTAATAATATGAAAGATCACCTCATGTAAGCTTTGAAAGGAATACCATTTGCAAAAGGGCTCATAAGATGGAGTAGAAAACCACAAGTGACAAAAAAAGTCTCAAAAGAATATTCAATAGTTTAACATGACTGCTCATGGTAAAAAGAATTAGAAAATGGCTGAGCAGCTTCTTAAAATTTAAAAAAGAGCTGAAAAAGTAAAGAACTGAAAGAGCTCCTGTGTCTTTCTAGTAAACTGGAGCATTCCATGATTAACATGTGCAAGTACCAAGGTGCAAGGGATGAAGGAATTGCAGTTTACTGTTAGGAAAAAAAAACATAGGCAATCCTTTAAAAAATAGAATTTAATAAGAACCACAGGAAAGTCTTAGGAGAATTCTCCCTAGTGAGTTTTATCCTCCTTGACGAGGATAAAATCAGTCACCAAGTAATTATAAGGTTAATCCTGATGCACAGATTTTGTTGTTATTTGTTGTCCAGTATAAGCCTTGAAAAGAATGTAGTTTATAATTAGAGCTCTTGCTTGCACAGACCTTCAGGTTGCTATCCTTCTCCAGTAAAAGATCACTTTTTGTCTTTTGCTAAAGCACTTCAGTTCATTCTGGATAAGGTTAGTCAAAAATCCCCCTTTATTTCACCAGGATCATCTGAATGTGCCTGTTGAAAATCTTTTCGATAGTTGTGCATTAATGTCTATTTAGGGTTAACTTTGGAAAACTCCAAAAGTCAGCCAACACTTTGTTATAACCTGTGTAAGGTGGGAAATAAGGAAGACAATGCTTACATAAAAAGTGAGAAATAATAAAGGTAGAATGATAGGTTATCCGTTTTTCTTCTCATTTATTATTCTTAGAAAGCAATGTAGAATTTCTTTCTGTTTGTTTAACTTTTGTTTTCATGAGTCTCCAGTGAGGTGTACACAATGCAATGGTTTTGCTAGGTAGTATAGAAACCTTCTACAAGAAGGACTAAATGTTTGATGCTTCTATTTGGAAGAATTCAAGCCATTATTATCCAGTATTACAAAACCAGAAACCAAGACTGTTTGATAGTCTGCTTTAGGCTCAGGACTAAAACCACCTCTCACTGGCTTGGTACTTCTCTAGTGCCCTTCAAACTATACCTTGTTTTTCCTACTAAACCCAAAAATTTATTTATGCATCCCAAAAATACTGCTCTTGTGACAACTGCAGAAATACCAGCATGGTAACACAGAAATGGATTAGCTATTAGCTGATTTCTACAGAGAAAACAACAACCAATGCAATAGAGATTTGTGAAATACTCTCCTTGGCGTTCAGCTTTTAGATCAGAGAGTGGAGTAATGTAAAGACTCAGATGGCATTTTTTTTTCTTTGTAATTTTTACCTGCTCTTCAAAAGTCATAAAAAAGCAAACTCACCATCCCTCCTTGCAATTTTGTCTGTGAATACCTGTGCACAGCTTACATTGAAGTTGATGCAAAGTATTTAAATCCACATCTAATGGCAGAGTATGTCTTTTATGAACACATTTTGTAAGTAATTCAAATATACAGGCTTTTTAGAATACAAAATTATGGATTGTTTAATGTTATTCTCTTCTACCCCAAAATATTAGTATAAGCATAGGTTATTTCACCAAGCTCTCTTTGAAATGGTAATTTTATTTTTTTTTTTTTGGGGGGGGGGCATTTGGAGTATTTCAAAGCAAATTCTCCCTATCCCATTTCTGAATCAGGATTTGATCAAGTATAGAATTGTCTTTGCCAAATAGGAAGTGACATGCAGATGCATCATTCCAAAGAGCAAAAGGATCTATAAGCTATGAAATACTGTAAATCATGTTTTTCCAGTTTTATAAGCTCAAAGATTCTTTAAGCTAAAATTGAAACCAAACGACCCAAACAAAACAAAAAAACCCCAACAAAATACCCAAACAAAGAGTAACTTTTGAACAGTAGACAGTATTTTGATTGTCCATATGTTTTAGACACGTGGTGCACCAAAGTCATCCAAACCCAGTTGACTTCATTGAAGTTACAGAAGGCTTTGGAGCGAAATTTTAGTTATAGAGCCATACCTTAAACTGTTGCAGCTGTTTTAAGTATTCATTGATCTTAGGTTTTTAACACTTGAAAACTGCTTCAGTTTTTCTGTCCTATTTATTTAAAAAATAAATAAAATTGGCTTAGTTCATTTGTTTCTGCTTCCATATTATCAGAAAAGGGGAGGTGAGAGGGATGTTAAGGGAAGAGGTGATTATTTAGTTTTGCGAGTATGGGGAAAGAAGAGTTTGGCAGCTCTCTGTTAGGACCTGCCTGTCAGAGCACATATTGTAGAAGTAGTCTGAAGTGTACCCAAAGAAGACAAACAAAGGAACTGAAATTTTAACTCTTATTGGCAGTGACGTTAGTAGACTCAACACAGACTTTAGGGTTTGGATATATTTTTCGTGTTTTTAACTGCAGGGATAAAGCCACTAATATAGCTTCAATTCCTTCATAACTGTTCTTTAATTATTGTTCTTCAATAGTGGAATATTTTGCTCTTGCCCCATAATTGAAAGACCTCTCTGGTGTAAACTGGAACTTGTACATTTTTTAAGAGTACAGTATGTCCACAGCACTGCACACATATGCATCTATATGTCTTCCAGAATGAAATCTCTACATTCAAATACTACATACTCAAGAAATCTATATGAGTTTATACCATACCACCTTTTGGAAGGTGCTTAAGTAAACCACTAATTTTTTAATTCAAAACTACTGTCTCAAGATCTCTTAAAATTGCTTACTTTGGTTGACCTTCCAGATGGGATTGACCATTTATTCTGTGTAGTGAGTTTGAAAACAAGCAGGGAAAAAGCATGCAGTAAAATCTGTGAAAGCCATAATTATGCTACATATAGTTGCAATTTATGTTTCTGTGGCTTTCTTTCTCATTCTGTCACAGAGATTGTATAACTGAGAATTCAAATCTGCCCTTTTAATTTATTCCCAAAACTGATGATCATGAGATCGGCATGTTTTCTTTCTGGCCAGTGGAAAGTAGCAACAGGAGGAGGCCAGGAGAAGGAAGAGACTAGGACACACTAGCAAGTGGGCAGCAGGAGACGGCTAAACAGCTGTAGTGGGTGGATGGTGGCAGCAGTTAATGGAAGCAGGAAATAAAAAAGGGAAGGCCAGGCTGCCAAGAAGGTTTCAGCACGACGGAAGGGATTTGCATAGATCAATGGTTCCTGTCTTTTCTGTGTCTGAGATGTACTTGAGAAATTTGGCATTGTGTTTCACTTTACTGAGCTCAACTCCTCTTTCTCCACTTGGAAATTCCTGCTGTCTCCATGTCCCCAGCCCACCCTGTGGCTGCCATTATTCTTATAAAAGGCCAGGAAGCATGGCTCTGCAATGAGATAGCATAGTGCTGGCAAACTTCATTCCCTCGAGCTATATTGCTTATCATTTCTAATGTTGTCGCCTTATTAGAGAGAACCACATATTTCATTGGGAGCTGATAGGAGAGACCATTCTTTGTGGTTTTATCTTTCCTATTAGTAGCTCCCTTGGTACTGGGTAATGATAATGTTGTCTTCCTTTACCAAGGACATGCCTTGTCCAAAAGCCAAGTTGTCTCTTTTCACATCTCAGAGGCCAGACTGCCATGGAGAAGACGCTGCTACTAAAATGAGGTGTCTTGCCACAGGCTAGTAATGACATGCATAGAATATATCACGGCAAGCAATGCTGGAAAATTGAACAACGTATATGTAAACCATGAATGGCAATGGCAAACAGAGAGGTAATGTTAGCACTGCTGCTCCTAATGGCAGAGATATTAGCAATAAAATTCACTCAGCTCAGCCTGCCTCTCCTTCTCCAAAGTTGTAGTTTTCTAATTTCCCCAGATCAGCTTTTTGTTCCTTTCTCAAGAAATGTAAATAGCTTCAGTGTGTGCATTGAAACACTGGGTCGCACGTTAATGGCATTCCCCTTGATTTAAAAGCTCTCTGAGGGCTCTACTTACCACTAGATTAAGCTAGAGGGTCTGCAGCTTCTTGGAATTAGATTTGATTTATTTTGATATGTCACATTCCCTCCTCTCCAGTCCACCTGCACCTCTTGTCCCTTGTTTCACTCTCAGTCCCACACTAACATTTCACAAAGATTGTTTGTAGAGTATTATCACTATTCACTCATAGCTTAGTCCTTCAACATCCAACAGTGTACAGCCTGGAATTCTACATATTCTGGAGATTTATGTCTGCCTTCCATACCTGTAGCTGATACTCAGTTAATAATAAAGCTGTAATGACTTTTGTTTGGTCTCATAGAAATACTATCACTTCTCTTTTGTCTCTTTTGATCTGACATAAATGAGAACAGTATTTCTTGGGAAATGTCATACTCTTTGGTGTCTCGATTTTCACTCAGACTGCTGTTCTCACTTGTAAAACATGATAAAGTCTCTGTCAATAAGTCCCAACAATCCAAACTGAACTAGGCAAAATGATGGACAATTTCTGTTCTCTGATATCTGACATTTAATCTTCCTTTATCTCCATTTGAAAAAGCACACAAACCTGTCGACAGAAGAGGAGGGAGGGAAAGAAAATTAGAAAAGTTTTTTGGCTCAGAGTTTTTCCCTTTCTCAGTCAAGCATTGAAAGCTGTTGTCCAAAGTATGCTGAGAATTAGGGAACAGCAAATTTGCGCAATTGAAGACAGTTATGTAAATTGAAATGCCAAATTTCCTGTGCCAGATGCAATATGAATTCACTGTAGAGCAAGAACTATCATTAGAGCTCCCTAGGAAGGGAACTAGAATAGCAAAGTAATGATTTTAGGTTAATATGCTGATCTTATTTGAAAGCTGGGATTGGCATGCAAACATTTGTGCAGCATTTTGTTTTACACAGCCCCTTGTTAATGCATCTGGTATTCATTTTAATACCACTAATCCTAATGGATTCACTTAGTACTCATGTGGATGTCATATGTACTTCCTGCAGGTATTGTGCAGTGACGCACACTGGTTACTGGACACTTCGTGTTACCACATTTCCTTGGATTACATAATTTTTTTCATAAGTTGTCACAATAAAATACTTCCTGGTATGTGTTAGCAGAAGCAGTTTTACTTGGAGACCATTGTATCAGCACTATTTGAATAATGTTATGGCCAGGGGGATTCAAGCCTAATAGAACATTCAGTTATCCTGGCAGTAAGTGGAATTCAAAAGTGTTTCAAAAAAACAATCTTGGTTGCATATAGGGATAGAGGAAATGGGCCAGTTTTGTCAAGGTGGCAATTTTTATTATTTTTCTTTTTAAAAAAGCAATCAGTCAGCTTTCACTTTATCCAGAAGAAATGTGTTTTCAGGCTTTTGTGGGGGGCAGTGGGGTTTGTTCAGCTGGGTGTTTGCTCATTCTGTCTTCAGAAATTGGTTTACCTGTTCAATACATTTGTGAAGTTTGTAATGGCATTTATTCAAGAATAAGCATTGTCTTAAAAGCTTTTCAAAAGCTTTAATTTACAGCAAAATAAATGATGCTTGCAAAGTGATTACCTTCAGGTTTCTTCATGGTGTTTTGGGGAGATTAGTTTTGTGGCTTTTTTTGGTTTGGATTTTTTTTTTTTCAGTATAGCTTAGGAATGTCTGACAGTACTAGATCAGAATGGACTGGAACATTTGGTTTTATGGTTTGAATTATTACTAGACTTAGAAAAGTACTTGCTTGGTAGAGCTACATCTTTTAATATGTGGGTTTGTCTCACAAATCACTGCAAATGATGCATAACAGAGTACCTTAAAGTCAACCCTATTGAAATTCTGCTACTCCTTATCCTCACTGCAACAATAAACTCTCTCAAAAGATTGTTTCAAAGCCCTGTCCTTGCCCAATATGTTATTATTGTAATATCCAGTCTGACAAAGAAACTCATAAAGATCTACCACCAAATGGGAAAGGTTAAGGCTTCAGGTCAATATCGGCCTAACATGGATTCAGGATACTGCATGTGCAGCTGAGTCTTAAACATTTTAATCTGATTCAGCTTCATTCAGTTTTTCAAACTTACTGTTTGCATCCAACTTTCTGGTAGAAATGTAAGGGAGACTATTAACATTGGTAGTTCTCACAGTTTAGACCCAGCTAGTAACTCAGCACTATATAGCCATTCGACTCACCCATCCCTTTCCCTGAGCCAGGTGGAATGGAGAGGAGAACTGTAAGAATGTAAATCCCACAGGTTGAGATAAGAATAGTTTAATATAGTGATAACAGAAAATATTATTCTTAATAATAGTAAACAACAAGACAAAAAAAATGAAAGCTCAGAAAACACAAGTGACACACAATACAGCTGCTCACCACCTGCTGACTGATACCTAGCCTGACCCAAGTAGCTATCTGCACTTCCGAGTAACTCCCCCAGTTTATATACTTGGCATGATGTGCTGTGGTATGGAATACCCCTCTGGTTAGTTTGAGTCAGGTGTCCTGTCTCTGCTTCCTCATGGGTTCTCATACCCCTCCTCACTGGCAGACTGAGAAGACCTTGATCACAGTAAGTGCTACTTACGACAACTGAAATACTGGTGCATTATCAGCATTGCTCTCAGGCTAAAGCTGAAACGCAGCATTGCAGCAGTCACTAAGAAGGAGAAAACTCATACAGCGGAAACCATGACAGTAGTGTATAATAGCTTATTGGATGCTCACTGTAAGACAACGTCCTCTGAAAGGATCAAGAGAAGATAAAACCTGTTGTTCCTGCTCTCTATCTTCCAATGATTGCATTAACTTGTAGGGGAAACTGGAACAGTTTTCACAAAAGGCTGGTATAAAGCCATTCTGGTATTGTATACTTAGCCAGGACTGGGGTAAAATCATGTACCTTCAATGGCAGGTAAAATCATGGGTGCACCTATGGCTACAGAGAGTATTTTTTTTGGTGACTTTGTTTGCCATGCAGGAGGTGGTATAGCTTTGCAGATAGAAAACCCTCTCAGCAACTGCCATGTGCCGAGCAGAAGCCTGAGAGATAGCTGCACTGAGTACCTAGAACTGTAGAATATCTCATAGCAAGGTTGTAAGTGCTAGCAATGGAAATGCCCTTAAATGCAGGACTTAAACACCCATGTACTGACAGGGGCAACCTGCAGCTTCCTAAATAAATAAGGGTGTCAGGCAGATCAAATCACTGTCAAAGACTCATTCCCTTTAAATATCCATGATCTTCTATGATACTAAATGTGAATTCTACTGTTTTTGTCACTGTGTGACTGCTGAGAGCTGAACTAGGTTATTATTTATGCAGTCACTCATTTATTTGTTCAGAAAGGGGAGTTAAGAACTGAAATGAGTGGTTTATGTTCCCTCTGCTTATGCCATTCTTCTGTACTTGTGTTCTTCCACAAGCTCATGCAAAGGTGTTCCTTCTGAAATTAGATCTCATCCTTGCACTTCTGAAGTTATAAAATTCAGACTGCCTTCTGTTGTGTCTTTTTTGCTAAAGTAAATCATGCTGTGAAAAAGCATGTATAATAGTGCAGATACATTAGCTGATGACCCAATCAACCGCATAATCCACAGCTAATTGATTCCTGTTGGCTTAGGAATAATGACTTTTCTTAATATGATATGCCTCTCTTACAGAATTCCCCTTCAGGGTAAAGCATAAGTTTCACTCATTATTTCCTATTTATTTTTTCCTCCTTCTCCAACTCCAGTCTTTCTGTTAGTCTATGTTAAAATATCAAGAACCAAAACAGATGTAAACAAATACCTTTGGAGACACATATTGTTTTGTGTAACTGTTTTATGACTGTGAGCTCTGCCACCTGCCTCTCCCTAAATAACTGCTGGAATGAAGACTGCAATGTGTATACTTATGTTTTCATATGAAGGAATATGTTATTTCCTATGAATATGTACATTATTGTAGCATTAAGATAATGAGATATTATTGCCTGTTAAAAATCACTTTTTACCTCTAGGCTACTTTTCACCTTCTTGGCCCCTTGGAAAATAGCTGAGGCTGTAGAGGGAATTTAGCATAGTTCATGTGGATTATACTGTCAGAAAGGAAATGTTGGAATGCATTTTTTTCTTTTTTACCACTCTTTTTCTTTTTCCTCTGAGTTATAGCTCAGGTCACCTGTTAATGGGCTTTTTCCAAAATTACCTTTGACTTCAAATATGTGAAGTTAGTACAGCAATTTCTCACCACTGAGTTTTCCTAAAATTATTTTTGAGAGAAGAAACCTGTGTGTGTTCTTTACATCTTCCTTTCAGTTTCAGTCCATCTGTAAAAGTGATAATAATTAAAGGTTATTCCCCATCTTCACTTGAGAACAAAACATGACTTCTACTGAGGAATTTCCACAACCCAACATGGATTAGTTGCTATGTGTAAAGTGCATGTAAAGTGTCTTTGATGTTTTTGCCACCTTCAAGATTTTTTGTGTTATAAGAGTGCAGGGCACTGACTGATAGGTTTTCTTTACAGGGCTGTGTTTCAAATCATGCAGATTACAGATGCAAACCCAGTGTTGTCAGTAAATTCTTTTCATTATAGAGTACTGCTTCCAGCTTGAGGTATATTACCCTTCCTTGTAAAGCACATTACCAGCTCTCACAGAGCTGAACAAAAACATGTTGTTATATATTAGAAAGTGTTATTAGCCAAATATATTAAGAACCCCACAGTATCACTTCTATTTTACCTCTAATGCTACCAATAAATTTCCATTCTTGCGTAAGTTAAAAACATATTACTTTTAAGCACAGTACACACTATAAGAATTCTTGGTGTTATCAGCTCTTCTTAAAATCTCAAAAGACCTCTTTGGATGCACAGTTCAAAGCTAGTTGTCCTTACTTGCACCACAAGTTACCCAAGTAGAATGGAAAAAGTACATGATTATCTATTAGTAGTACAGATCCATTACATGTTGCGATCTGGATCTGCAGTGTGGATCAAGTCTGATAGCTTTTTAGTTCTATCTTTTTCCTGAGTATCTTTTTCACTTATCTGGTGTTTGTATCATTAAACAGCAAGGCAAGTGATTGACAAGTATCCAACTTTTGTCAGGAGAGAGAATGTCAGAGGAATTCTGGCTGCTTCAAAGCAGTAACATTTACAACTTGCAGCATGTGATTCATGGAGCTTCTTTAAATCAGATACTATGTAGTTCTTTAAGAAATATGATCAGTCATTGATTATCAAAAGGAAATCACAGGCAAAAGGTAAGGCAAAGACTGGGCAACTCCTTTTTTCTAGCCTCACTGTGAAGACCATACCACATATATGTGTCTTTTGACTGATGCATATTTTTTAGTACTTCAAACAGAATGCAGTATCTGCATATCAATTCATAAACTTGTGTGTCTGTTTACACTGTTATAACCTGTGGCATATATTGCATAATGGCCTTAGAAAAGTTCTTTTAATCACAAGAAAAATATCAATGTTCTTCTGAAAATGTTACTGTTGCTAAATCCTCTCAGGAGTTTCAACTGTTGGCTTCTTCTTTGACCTTCTGCTGTTAAATACAGCAGAAGTAATTTCACTCCTCAAAGCAGAAAAACTTGTTGGAGTAGTGATCTTCAACTAAATGCTACTGTCAACATACCAATGGTCTGTACTAAATCAGCCAAGAAAGGTAAAATTGAGACTAATCTTGCATATTCTTCTTTTCTGCTGCTCAGATTTGCAGTTCCTCTGATAATTGTCATAGGCTCAGGAAGATATCAATAAGGATGATGTCAAATAGGTATGACCTATCCAAGAAGTTTTCTTCCAAATGACATCATGTCCTTGCTGCTATACGTGACAATGTCATCGGAAGTTTCCTGGTTGTTTTCACTGGGAAATAAATTGAAAAACTTTCTGAGCAGCGAAACTATTGACTGTAACTGTGAAAAAGCACTTAAATTCCTAGGATCTAATGTTATCTCGACCTTTGTGTGGACAGCATAACATAATGACATGTTCATCATCCTACTAACTAGACTACTGTGTTACCAAGGAAGGACCTCACTCTTCGAGGAGGTAATTTTCATGTATTTGCCAGTCGCTTCAAATGACATTTTGCATTTCTTTTTCTCTGTAGAAAGAATATACGTATGTGTATGGACACAAGCATTTCCAGTTTCGCCTTCACAAAATACACTTATTGCAATAGTAGTCTCACAAACCTGGATTAAGAAAAGATATTAACAACTGGTGATTTAAAGCTGTCTGATTTCCTTCATTATGGGTCAGCTGGGAAATTATAAAAACTGATTCATTGCAAACAGCTGTGTCCATTAAAAAAAAAAGGCAAGTGATGATGGCATATATCCGTTGTGTGCAAGTAGAAGTATAAGCACGTGCTAGTTGCCACATCTGTAAGTAAAAAATGTAGTACTTTAATTAGTTTTGAGTCATATCTATGTTCCAAATTTTAGGATGCTAGTGTTTCCTAAAGCTTAGATACTTCAAAATTAGGAAGAAAGGTCTCAGCCAGTTGAGTCAATACAGAATTTTTAAACAGATACTAATCTTATAAATGTAGTCAATAATGGCTATTGCTGTTGTTCATGTAGTTGGTAGTCATAATTTTTTGGTAGAACCAAAAAACTTGCATTGATCATTTTTAAGTCCTTAGTTGAGAAGATACAGATAATTAATATTTCCTAAAGAAAACTTTTCTTTCAGGGCTTGACAGGAATTTGAATTAAATAGGGCTCAATTAAGAACATAAATATAAGGCACAAAAGAAAACAGGAATATGACTATAACATGAGATAGATCATCTTATGGAGGTTATTATAGTCAGTACTGATACTGGGAATAAGTAGGTGTTTCAGCCTTACTCTGAGCCTGGCCAGATTGGATATTTTTAACCAGTTAATTTGAATAGAGAATAAAGCAGAAATAGCTGTACTATTTAGACTCGTAGTAAGGTTTGGGTTGTCAATACCTCTGAAGATGGCACAGTCCAAAATCTTGTTCAAAGCAGGTCTGATTTCAGGTTGCCCATGGCTTTGCTCAGTCAAATTTTTGAAGATTTCATTAAATTAGTTCAGAAAAAAAAAAAAAAAAAGTAATGGAAACAATACTCAGTACAACTTTTTATTTCTTCTGAAATTGTCTGGTTTCTTTGACAATAAAAGAGAAGTTAAAAGCATTAACTCATCAGAAAAATAACTGCCTGTATTTCCTTCATATTTTTATTAAAAAAGTAAAAAATTAAAACCGCAGCAGAAAGCCATATTATATATGAAAAACTATTTGTATTTTACCATCTTAACTCAAACAGAACTACATTTCTTGTTTTCCAGTTAGTTTTCCTGCCACCCTGAAACTGTCAAGTAAAACTACTACCAAAAAAAAAAAATGAAGAAAGCTTTTATTTCAAAACCAACAGTAAACACAGTACTGTTAAGATGCACCAAATGCCTACATACATTCTTGCTTTGCTTTCATTTGTGAAGAATGGTAAGTTAAGTATAATGAAAACATGAATGCTTTTCAGTAGCAGGAGTACGGTTTTTGAACATAGATGCATAATTCTGTTTTTGAGTAGCCCTATACAGAGCAGTCTGTGGTTTGAGTTAAGAATCAATTTTTATCTTTGTATTGAAAATAAGGTATTTTCATGAAAATTATCCTGGCTTATTGACATTAATCACAGGAGGAGGATATGGTTAAGGGGAAACAAGCACTTGGAAACGTTTTAATAAGCTTGCAGTTCTTTGCTGCTTGAAGTTGTGGGAGTGGTAGAATGGTGAAATTCAGGCATGCTAAATGGATCATGGAAAATAAAATGATCTCCATCTTCCACGACAAGTAGTAGGCTAGCATGCATTTGCTAATACTGGAGACAGAATTAAGAGCCTGACAGACCTCCAAAGCTAGTTTCCAGGTCAAAACCTTTTCCTGGCACTCTGGAAGTCTCAAGCTGGAATCCTTTTTATGATTCCCTGGGATGGGAGTAGGGGTGGAAAGTATACCCTGTTCTTTATCACAGTTCACTTGTACAAGGGAAGACCAGGTTTTGTTCTGCCTAATTTCAAAACATGCAAGAGATATTTTAAATCTCTGTGATTGGGAACGTGGTCTCTGCACAGTGGCATGTGTATTGAATTTATTGCTCTATATTCATGACATGTCCAGCTGCATCCTGTATTCTCATTGCACAGGTGACTGGTGATTGCCAACTAAAACACATCTCTTGTGTTTACATACTGCACTGAAATGCGCTTGGATGAGATACTGAAATTTCTTCAGCCTGAACTGTAAACTATAAGGAATTGGTATGCAGAAAAGCATGCAGAGTATGCTTCTGAATGCTCAGGTATGTCAGGTTCTTTTCATAAGCTATGGTGTTGCTGCAGCTCCCTGTCACAGCTTTCCTAAAGCAGAGAGTCCCTTGTTAAACTGAAAAGAAGGAATTTTCTACAATTCTTTTCCTGGAGTCACCACTGGTTTTTTACATATTTTTCCTTCTTTCCCATGTAATGCAAACATATCTTGAACACACAGGCTCCCACTGCAGATAGATTCTAGAAGTCTGTCACACATTCTTCTGGTTTTGAGGAAACTATTTTCCTGCTTTGAGTTTTATGACCTGGTATTCAAGGTTCAGGAACTTCCTTGTTATTTTTCCATGTTGCTTGATGCAAGCTAGTAGAGCATGCTTTTTCCTAGGAAAAGTGTTTTGTCTTGGATGTGTTCCCTTGGAAAATAAACTTCAGCTAGCTTTTGACAAAGTTGAAAACAGGATGGCTTTGTTCTGAGAATTTTTCATCCTCTGATATCAATAAGGATTTCTTTATTGATAACCTTTTGCCAGAAACCAGTGGTTATTCTTCAAGGTATACTGTAATTTTTCTTAGAAACTTAAAATGCTATGTCAATTAAGTTGTTGCAAAACCTATTTGTAGTTTGGTTTGGGATTTTTATTGTGGTTGTAGAAACTAGCTGCTTCTTACAGTCCTATGAACATAGTTAGCCGGATTTATCTCTAGTATCTTTCCACTGAGACCAAACTCATTCTTCCATCTGTTTCCTTCTAGCAGGTTGCACAAAATTATATCAGATAGTAAGTTTATGGTGTTATTTTTCCCAGTTACGGACATTTTGGGTTTACTTGAAATATTACTTCTCTGTTTAGCCAACCAGAACAAGAAAGATAATTACTGCCCTAGTTTGCAGGGCACTGGCTGCCTCACAGGTTCTGCGATGGGATGATGGAGTTGGGAAGTACTCCTCTCTGGGAATCCATTATTATCCAAACGTATCTCCTACTGCCAAGAACATTAGCTGGCCTTTCCTTTTAGATCACAGTAAATAGTAGTGACAAAATAGAAAGGTGGGGAGAGAAGTAAAATAGCCAAATGATTTTATTCTTTTTTTTTTTTTTTTTTAGTACTTCAAGTCATAGAATCACAGAATAGTTAGGGTTGGAAAGGACCTTAAGATCATCCAGTTCCAACCACTCTGCCATCGGCAGGGACACCTCCACTAAACCGCATCACCCAAGGCTATGTCCAACCTGACCTTGAACACCACCAGCGATGGGAGCATTTACAACTTCCCTGGCCAACCAATTCCAGTGCCTCACCACCCTTACATTAAAGAACATCTTCCTCATATCCAATCTAAACTTCCCCTGTTTAAGTTTAAGCCCATTACTCCTTGTCCTCTCACTACAGTCCCTAATGAAGAGTCTGCCTGCAGCATCCCTACAGGCCCCCTTCAGATACTGGAAGGCTGCTATGAGGTCTCCACGCAGCCTTCTCTTCTCCAGGCTG
>JAOEHY010034913.1:0-39702 GCA_025447955.1 Psilopsiagon aurifrons | reverse complement strand
GAGAGAAGGCTGCGTGGAGACCTCATAGCAGCCTTCCAGTATCTGAAGGGGGCCTACAGGGATGCTGGGGAGGGACTGTTCATTAGGGACTGTAGTGAGAGGACAAGGAGTAATGGGTTTAAACTTAAAGAGGGGAAGTTTAGACTGGATATGAGGATGAAATTCTTTACTGTAAGGGTGTTGAGGCACTGGAATGGGTTGTCCAGGGAAGTTGTGAATGCTCCATTGCTGTCGGTGTTCAAGGTCCGGGTGGACATAGCCTTGGGTGATATGGTTTGGTGGGAGGTGTCCCTGCCTGTGGCAGGGGGGTTGGAACTAGATGATCTTAAGGTCCTTTCCAACCCTTACTATTCTATGATTCTATGATTCTATGACAAGGACTTTTTATCTACATAATTTATTTACCCTTTTGATTTCAGACATAAAATTGTCATTAACGCCAGGTTTTCAGAAAAAATTACATATTTAGTTGCATAAATCATCTGCTGAAAGGAATAAAGTACCAGTTCTTCCTTTTTTTTTTTTTTTTCCTTTTTGTTGCAATTGCACATACTTATATACAGCAAGAAGGCCCTTAAGAAAACATATTTATCTCAAACGAACTGAAATAATCCTGTATGTCTGGTCTGACCAATCACTGTGCAGTTGAAAATGCAGTTCAAAATTATATATAAACCTGCATACAGAAATGCTGGAAAAGATTAACTTGTAAAAAAAGTTCTGACAATTATCTACCCTCAAATAGATAATTTCCTACTTACTATTGCGATATGCTTTGGTAAAGAGTTAGAATGTCCACATACATTTTAAAATATCTTTGCTCAGAACATCAACACCTATCAAAGTCTTCTCTCAACCTCTTGATTTGCATTTTCAATAGTTAAACAGGGAAGAAGAACTGCAAGGCATAACGGTTGAGTCTGACTGCTGAGTCTGGTGCAGCTTTTGATCTTCCCTTCTCCTCAGTGCTCCTCACCTGTTGGCAATTCTATGGCAGGTAATAATTCTTTTATCTCCCACAGTTTCTGGTTTGCCCACTTCACCGTCTCCATCCAAGTCCTACCTTCTTTAGTAAAAAGCTTTCCATCTTTAATTCTTTTGTTGCTGTTACATGACTCAAACCAATCTTCAGATGCAGTCTGATAAGTGCCTCATTTGCTAGTTTCAAAAAAAAAAAAAAAAAAAGTTCTTTAATGAGCAGTAAGGAGAGAAATGAAAAACTGTATGGACAAATTTTTCTTTTGAACCCACAGACTAAATTTGACTCAATTACATTTTGCTATTGCTGTTTTTTGCCAATATTGCAAAACTCTGTGTTATTCATGTTTTAGATATTTCTGTAATATTGATGTGTCTACCTAAGTATAAAGCTTTTTAAAAATTATTTGTTTTTGCAATTTTAGTTTGACTTAGTCAAATTATAGATTAGGAGAAAACCTAAAACTACTTTTTTTCTTATTTTCTTTAATCTTACACTGTGGTTGAATCTCTTCTGTGCACTTAAGCTGTGTCTTCATCTGTTCACACAGGATTCAGTCTTATATCTCTGGTTATATATTTCTCTAAAGCTGTCCTTTCACATATCAATCATAGAAACACAGAATAGTTTGGGTTGGAAGGGACCTTTAAGATCATCTAGTCCCAGCCCTCCCAAAACATCAGGTTTAAAAAACCCCACAAGAATAAGAAATAATTTAATAATAAAACAACAACATCAACAAAATAACACAAAATGGCAATGTAATGCTTCAGCAGCCCCATCTCTCCGTTATCAACATAACAAGATAAAGGGAAATTGGAGTCGTGAATTATTCTCTTTTTGAAATATGCCCTACAAACTAAACCTGGAACCTGATTATAAGTTAAAAAGAAAATAAATTAGGTTGTAACATATTAATGTATATTACGTTTTGCAGCCAGGTCAAGAGCAAGAAACAATGAACTGTTTTGGGGTTTTTTTCATTAAACATTCCTCATAGATTTTTCACTGTTCTCCTACCTGATAAATCCTTTCCTCCAGTTCTGCAGATATAAGAATAACCACAGACCTGTAAAATATGGATTATTTGGAAAAAAGTAATACACTGAAGTTTTTAGCTTACATTTAGATGAACGAGCACAGAAAATATAAAGTTTACAAGTTTAAATATAAAATTTACAAGTTTATATAAGAAAAAAAAAAGGTATACATGAAATGTGTGAGGGAGATACCAGGATAAATAGTAAGCATCCTATTTTGTTACTGGAAGAAAGGGAAAAGCAAATGCTGATTCAGTACTTGAGAATATTATCAACAAGCAAAGCCAGTGAAAGCTCATTATTTAATTTTCAGTTCCCAGTAAAAAAAGGACCTAGTTAGCACAGTTAGTATTGATTATAAGAATAAAGGTCTCAAACCTGTAATTAAAAAGAAACAAGTTACAGAAGATCTAAGTTAGGTGCTGTCAAATTCACTGGGCCTAGTCAGCTTCATTCTGGGGTACTTGAAGGTTTTCAGGACTGGTGTGGACACAGCCCTGTGTTATCTGGTCCAGATACAGCGGTTTGAGCAGCAGGTGGGGCTGAAGGCCTCCCAAGGTCCCTCTGAGCAGCGGTATCCTAGACCCTGTCCAGCGCCTGTGTTTTTGCTGTGCCCCCTTTGGAATGATACAGGTTCACTGACTGGAGCCTATGGAAGAATCTTTTCCTTATGAAAAGAATGAAATGGCTGAAGAAAGAGCCTAGAAACTAAGGGATGTAAGGTCTCAGCAACAAAGGCAGTCTCAGATGTCTCGCTTATTAGTACTTGCTCCTTCTACCAGTACAGCCACACCAAAATTGGCATTCAGTTGACACATTATACAGAAAGACAACAGGAAAATCCCATCCTCCTCTTTGTCAGCAACCCACACAACAACAAACAAACACATTTAATTTGTAAGTGCAGTAAGTGAGAATGGTTAATTGTTTTTCCTATCATTGGAAGATTCTGTAAATCCTCCAAACTTTGACAGATGTGCCTCCCTGTTTCTTAACAATTTGTGTATTAACTTATCATCTGTATATTTATTCCATGTGTATTCTAAACCAAGGAATTACAATATTGCCTGAAATAAAATTTATGCTGTCTTTATTATCCATAAAATTCCTTTTTGTTTACTTCAGTTAGAGAGGTATGTTACATTCAAGGTCTCTTTGGTTTTTGAGGAGCAAGGATGAAGCTCTTGTGGAGGAAAATCAAGCAATTCAAGTAGCAGTGTTTGATGGCCATAAATACTCCTGAGCAGACAGCTCCACAGCCACCCTGTGAGGAAACAAGCCAATGATGGATTTGGAGAACAGGCAGGGAAAGGAGTAACAGATGGGCAGCAGCGTCTGCAAGTTGACTGGAGACCATTGCTTTCCTGTGTTTCATTGTTGGATGATCTTGCAATCTTAAGGATGATAAGATGTAAACATTATTATAATCTTTGAAACTGGAAGTCTGCAATCATTTCTAGCTGTCCTGCAGCTGGTAAGAGTCTGTGTGGCACTTTCCATTTCCATGCATGTTAAGAAAGGAGCTGCTGGAGCTGCTCAAGTTAAAACTAAAATATTGTGAGCCATCACTCAAACTAATTTGCTTTCGTAAGATCATCTTCTTGAACACAAGATGTTTGAGTCTCTGTGGTACTCACTGCAGCCAGGTGAAACTGATAATTCTCTGAGAACTGCTGAGTATTATAGGTTTGGTGTAGAATTAGGCTCTTTACGCAGCCTGGAAAGTAATTAAGTGTTCCTGATTGAAAGCTAGAATTCAAAAGTGACAGAAAGATAGCTACAAATGTGTTAGCATGACAAAAGTTAAAGTACTGTTTGACATCTTAAGTTTACCAATACCTAAGAGAATGAATAAAAAAAGAGGGGAAGCTAAACCAGCTTAACAAAATGGGATGACAAGAAGAATAGGTGCTCATTCCATGAAGGACCAAAATGTGAAGCGTAAGTTCGGTTTCTTTTTCTTCTTTTTTTTTTATTTTTCCTCCATAGGTGTCTAGAATATGTTTCATAAGTCATAGAAAATAGTGCAAGGGGATTTTATATTCCCCCCATACAATGATGGTCTAGACCCTGGCAAGCTCTCAGTGGAAGGCAAAGATTAAGTTAAAATTTTGTAAGACTCTCAGGATTTGACCAAGACCCCTTAATATGCTCAGTTTGCTGTTAGAATTAATTGCTGGCAACCTTGAATCTCTTATGTACTGATTAGTCTTTTCTACTACACTGACAGCTATACTACAGCCTCAGAGTGAAGGCTTTACATTCTATTTTGTGTTCCTTTTTCCTTAAGATGGTCTTCTATTAAATAACAGCCAGTAACTGCTGTTTGTGTAAATCACTGCCTCAGTATTTAAAAAACAGTCTCTTAAAATGAAAAATGTTACCATGTAAAAGGTTTTGCTAGTTAAAGAGGATGATTAGACTATCTGTGAATTACATCTTTAAAGAGTGGGAAGCAGTGTCTGGCGCTCAGGAAATATGAGAACCAAAGAGCTACTTGCTTAAAGCTAGTGTGGTGAAACATACTCCACAGACTTACAGCATTACGTATGTAAGTGCTCATGAATAAGTGATGTTTCTGTGTGCAAGGTTTGCACTGCACTTTAATCTTCAGTTAGAGTTCTCATCATGTTCTGAGTCTCCACAGAGAGAGACATTTAAATTCCAAAGATTGGAAAGCCACCCTCAGGTCACTGAAAACCACAAATGCACTGAAATGTGCATAGAGACTAGTTTTGTAGATCTGTGTATAGGCATATTGCACATATTACAAATTATATATGTATTATGCATGTACACACAGACTTAAAACCCCATCCCATGGTGCCATGTGTGAATTTCTCTACATAAGCAATAATCAATCCCAATAAAAGGTAAATTTAGGTACTTCTGGGAAATATCTGCTGAGTCTTTTCCAGTTCTGCCTGAGTACAAGTAGAATGGTGAGAGCTCAGATGGATTATGTGTACAAATGGCTTTGAACACCTTTTAGTTCTGCTTATATTCATAACTTACACAAGTTATGTTTGCTTATGTTCATATACAGTAGATTGCATTCTGTAGATTATGGGGAAAAATGCATAATTGTATTCACCTATATCAACTGATTAGCATTTGGCAGTTTCTAGAGATCACTGCAGGGTTATGTGGCAGTGGGTGTAAATCTAAATATTAAGATTTTTTTAAAATAGGCTTGCTCCTTGAGAATTGTGGGTACTGAATGCAATACAGTACATGTAACTGCAACATTTTAGGAATACGTCTTACATTGCTTAATGCTGAACCCACTCTAAGAAGGAAATCTGGGCACCAGTCGTGTTACCAGGTTCACACTATATATTGAAAAAACAGTGAATAGGCCATTTTATGTGACACTGGAGGAACTGGATGCAGGAAAAGTAACAAAACCACATAAATACTCAAAGACAAAAGGATCTGGATAAAAATAGATTAAATAGGTATCTGTTGTTGGTATTTCTTTGGTACTTCTTAATTTCAAAGTAATGCTGTGCTCCAGACAGAGGAAACTTCAGGAACTGACATCTCTTTCTTTGTAATTCACTTCTCCTCCTGTTTGATTTACACATGTAGGGATTTTTTTCTTTGTTTTTGTTTTCTGTGTTTGCATTGAGACTGACAGTGTTGTACTCAAATCACTAAGAGGGAATTCAGGCCATATATATAGGCTACATAAATTAGCTAGGACAATTAGAAAGAAATATTTCTTTTTTTCCAAGATATTATCACCCAGAACAAAGATATGAGATTAAAGGATGGAAGAAGTGGGTGGATGTCAGGAAGTCTCCAATGATGTGAGAAGACCCAGTGTCTGAATTACTGCTTTTGACAGGTGTGCTACAAGGGCCAAACAGGTGAGAGCTTCAAAACTGTTTGTCATTTTCTATTGCAACTTTTTACAAAAAAAGGAGAAAAATGACTGAAGTGGGAAATTTATGTGTTTTGAGGTTATGAGGAAAGTTACCAAAGGCCCCAATTTAAAGATTTCAGAGCTGTGAACAAGAAATGAAAAGTTGCACGATTTATGAAGGTTGGAGTTCAGAGAATGTGTGTCTAAAGAAATGACTTGCATTTTAATAAAGTGTATTACACTAGAGAGGCAATAGCTTGGTTATCCTTTCTGAACAATGACTTTGACTGCATGTGGCTGTCAAAGAAAACTCATTATACCAAAGAAGTTATAATTCAGCTCTATAAGTTGATATGATGGCCATCAATTCATAGGATGTGTCTAAAGGCAATGGAAACAGCAGTGAGGGGCATCCAAAATGGTAACTGCTTGTGGTAAATAGCTTCATGGCTTCAACTTACGATTCAAGGGGCTTTTTTTTTTTTTTTTCAGGAAAAAAAAAAGAACTTTTAATTTGGTCTGTAACCTAAACCTCAAGGCTACCCTACAGCTTTACATGGCAGCTAAAAATTTTTGAGGCTCGTATTGTACAGATTAAGAGAAAGCATTTAATGCAAATATTGCCTCTGAAAGAGCATTTAGTAACTTATGCTATTTCTGTAAATACTGTGGGTTTGTTTCTTTACATGTTTCTCCCAGGTTGTAGCATTCCTGACAATTTTCTTTGCTTACTTATTTCAGTGACAAAAGTTGATTTGCTACACTATAGTCTTAAAATGAAGTTCATACTTTTTTTTTTTTTTTTCCCAATTCCTATAAAAAACAAGTTTTACTCTATTGGTGCTGTTGTGAGCCTGGAAACTTTTGCTTGCTTGAATTCTTTTCTATTTGCACTCTGCTTGATCACCAGCTATTTCTGCTTTCTGAGTGTACATCTACATTTATGTTGTGTATAAAAATATGACCATAGGTAGGAAGATACTCCCATTGATACCTCTATTTCATATGCATATATGTTTCCAAAGAGCAGCTATCCTCCAAGCAGTAGGATAACAAAATATTTATCATAGCAATACTCCCTGTAAAGTAATACTGTAGCAAAAGAGTGTACACAAGATTAAATGAAACACTACTTGAAATTCTGATACATATTCATAGTTCTAAGGTTTTGTTTATTCATTCAGATTTATCCTTTTTATAGCAACATCCTGGTGGGATTTTTTACCTTCTACATCTAGGAGTTAAATGAAAATCCTACAACCACAGAACAAAACCAGGCTTAGTTCATATGTTAATGAGTCAGGATAATTGCAGCTTTCCCTAGGTAATCTCAGTGTCAATTATTCATGTACAGTTGACAGCAGACATGACATTTCCAACTGTCAGCTTTCAGTCGTTTTGTTTACAAGTCTGAAATGCTTAAGTATGAAATGTTAGATAGGAGTTAAGAATTGTGATTTTTCTTTCTTCTTTTTTGTTTTGTTTTGGTTTGGGTTTTTTTTTTTTTTTTTTCAGGAAAGACAGGAAAACAAAAAAATGGAGATTCTGTAAATTTTGCTTGAAGCACAGAAGGGAAGCCTATACCTGCCAGTAACTTTACAGTGTTGTTGGGATGAAGCTATTGCTCAGGTATTATGATCCATTGAGCTCCAAAGTCCGTGCTGACCTAGGTAACAATATTACATCTCATCATGGCCCAGAGATAGTCCTATGCTATATAAGGGTGAGGAGCCATGTTTTGCTTCCTTTTCTCTCAGTGCTTGGTCCCACTCATGCACTATAATGCACATCTGGCAGATACCACCAGGCTTCCTGCTCAGTGCCCCTCCATACTTCCTGAAAAATCTAACAGCCATCACAGGCTTATTCTCAACTTTTGCTTTTGTAAAACTAGGCTTCCTTAACTGGCTGTTTAGAAGTGAAATGCAAACTTTGCAACCTGTAATTTACAGGTTCTCTCACTAAAAGTTAGACTTTATCCACTAAAAGTTAAATTCCCATGTATCTTTAAGTGCCTCTGGAATAGTCTTATTTTATGGCTGCTGTTCTTATATCTGTGAAGACATTAGAATATTTTCCAATACTAGCACCCTAATTGAAATTAATTGACAATAATACAATAGGGAACAAGTTTTTAAAGGCATTTAAGTGCCTAAAGATGCAGATAGTTACTTAGTGAGGTTTTTCAAAAGATTATACACACCTGACTCCCATTATGAAAACGTTTAAGGAGTCTCAGTCCATTAATAAGCTATTTTAGATTTTCAGCCTTCATACTAATTTTGAGATAATGACTATTTAAGAAAATGTTCACCCAGGCTGAGCATTTGCATTTTTTTCTAACCAAGTTATTTTTCATTTGAATGCATACAATTCTTAGCATAGCATTGCAGGTATTTTTTAATTTTATTTTTTTTTTTAATAAAGTGAGAAAGCATAGTGTAAGAATTTGAGTTTAATAATAGTTCCAGTTCCTTGAGTAATGGAAGAGGTTAATTTTAAGGGTACATCTAAACTCAGTGTACAAAACCGTATTTCCAGAAATCCAGTCTCTGCTAAAACACAGCACCCAGGACATGGACCCAGTTCTCCATTATAGCATCTTAGAATGGTTTGAGTTGGAAGGGACCTTAAAGCTCACCCAGTTCCAATCCTGCTGCCATGGGCAGGGACACTTTCCACTAGGCCAAGTTGCTCAAAGCACTGTTCAACTTGGCCTTGAACACTTAATCTTTCAGCTTGCACTCAGCATTTACTCAGTTAATCTTTCATTATCCACAAAGTCTGGTAGCCCATATTAATGCTGGTCACTCTGGACTCTTGCTATTTCTAGAGTTTCAAGACTTTACTCTTCCATTTCATTATTTAATTGACAGTGTTCAATTGTCAGAGTGAAAAGAGATATGTGGAATTCTCCAAAAGCAATGCTATTTTAATACTTTATTATTGTCAACCTGTCCATGTTCATAGTCTTTTATAGTATGATCCTTCATCAGTCTTTTCTGAAACACATTATTTTTCATGTGTCTGTTTTTTTTTTTTTTTTTTTTTTTTTATTCAAAGAAGTAGATAGATTTGGGGTTCTGTTTTAGGAGGGAGATTTTTAGTATAATTGCTTTACCTGAAAGCAACCTTTTTTTTAACTAGACAATAAGTTGCAGAGAGCAACAAATGTTTAAAATTGTTTAAATTAATGTAATTCAGACAGACTATACAGTTAAACACTCTGAAAACTGTTTTCAGATGAACCCATTTGTGTTGTTTAGCAAACATGGATGCACTGGAAGGCTTACTCTCACCTTGCAGTGTGCACCCAAAAGTCCCTCTTGTGCCAATGAAACATGCAGCAAGAAAATCATAACTGATCAATTCATGGTACACATGGACTAAATATATATATACCTCGGCACCCTGTAGTATTGTTTCATGTTTATGGAAATGTTTATATTAACTTTCATGCTGATGCCTTTTGAAGGTAGAAGAGAGGAGGCAAGGGTCCTCGTATGGGTTTTAAAGGTTTTTAAATCATTAGTGTCTCAACCTGTTGGTGCAGTATAGTGCAACTTAAAATACCATTGCCAGATAGACTAAATCAACGATCTTATGAAATCTGGATTAAAAGCTGAGGGAAAGAGCATTCCATCTAAGAAAACCCGAAATGTATTGATGTTGATAAAATGAACTGTTTTATTTGACTTGTAGTATTGATTTGAGTGACTTGTAAACCACTTGATAGTCTAAAAGTATTTCAAATAAAAGGCAAATATGACCTTTTGTCATTATTATGTTCCCCAGATAGTTATTCCTGTTTACATGCATAGACAAGAAGATACTGCACTGACTTTTAAAGATCTTCCATGGAGGCTACCAAAAAAAAAAAAAAAAAGTAAAAGTTCCTATTCTAAAATAGATAATAACATTAAAATCATCCCAAAAGACAAGTGAGCAACAAAATTTTTACTTGGAAAAGTCTCATCTCTCAAATATAAAGCAAAGCTAAGTAGTAGAAAAAAATAATCCAAAGGGAATTGTTTATTTCATATTCTGAGCAAACCATCTGTCATTGTTTCTGACATATAAATATCTACTATCAGCTTCCCAGAACGGGGACAAAAGTCAGCATTTTTCCACAAAATTCCCCATTTTTTAAATAAATTGTGCAGTACAAACACTAGTATTCCATGGAAAATGATGTAAACTGTTCAAGAAGCACTTGTTCACAAGTTTTTACAATTATTTCTGCTGACCACCTATTGCTAAATTTCAAAAAAATTTTGGTCAAGGATAAGGTACCACAGAAGATTTCTAAAGCTGTCTTTCTCTTTCAGTTCCTACCTTTGATTTTACAGTGTTATTAAGGGGATTGAGCTTTACATAAGAGCCAGTGCTGACCTCCATAGTTAAAAGTCTCAAAGTTCACACAAGTTACTCTTCAAATGCCCACAGTTCAAACAAAGGTCTTTAAAGATACATATGGGGCTTCTGAAATTTTCTTCTTTGACACAGTTTTCTCATGCTCTTCAAAAAGAGAGGTCAAGTTATTGTTTTTGCCTCAGCAAATGATTGCACAGACACTATTAATTGTTGTTAGCGTCCAGAAGAAAGGGTGCAGTTTATCTACTGGCCTCTTAAAGAATAAGGAAAAAGTAAGCAAGTCTAACATTAATTTTGAAAAGATGTGTTCTGCAAATCAAAATGATTGTCACTCTCTTGAAAAAGCTCTAATCAGTCAGAGTAAGGGACTCACCATGAGTAACAAACAAAACCAAGAAATCTACAAAATAACTTAAGATAAAATAACCTTTCAGAGTAACCACTCTGCAAATGTTAATATCATAGAAAATTGCAAGTTTCTTTGAAACCATCCACAGTGCTCAGTTGGCATTTCCTGCTTACTAATATGAGCTGAAAAATAGCTCTTCTTTATGGATGTCTGAAGTCAGTATTATACTGACAAAGATTTGCATCTTTGCATCTAAATATGATTATGTTGAGCACTTTTGTGAAGTCTGAACACCTTTCGCTGTGTTGCCTGTGAAAAGTTTGCCATGAGCTGCCCTTAGTGTGCTAACCCTGCAGGTCACCTCTCATGTTCTGTAGTAAAGAAATACCCTTTACCTTGTGTGGGCACAGTGCCTCTCATCCTGACCCAAGATTTTGAATCAAATCTATAAATAGAGCATTTAAATTATAGCATGCAACAATTATGCATTTTATTGTATATTTATTATGTTATGTTATGCCATTATTTATTTAAGCATCAGAAACATGAACATTTAAAATTAAGCAACAAGATAGCTTTTAAAATTCAAATTAGATTATAATTTCACAGTTTCAGTGTGAATATGTTCTTACCTATTATTTTCTCTGCAATTTCAGGGGGTTGCAAGATGTCAGAAAAATATACAATCATAGAATAGTTAGGGTTGGAGAGGACCTTAAGATCACCTAGTTCCAACCTCCCTGCCATGGGCAGGGACATCCACTAAACTATGCCACCCAAGGCTCTGTTCATGATCCAACAAAATTATAATAGCTTAGCCCACTATATAGTTATAAGTTAGAGAATCATAAAATGGTTTGTGTTGGAAGGGACCTTAAATATCAAGATCACCTAGTTCCAAACCCCATGCCACAGTTTTCCTAAACTAACTAATCTTTTTTAATGATTCAAAAATAGCAGATCTCTACTAATTAATAGTTAGCTCAAAGTTATTTAATGAACATTGCGTGCATATGCTTATCGTCATGGGTAACTTGGAAATTGATGCCATTTTACATCAGCTTTTGAAGTGGCTCAGATGCGTTTGATTCCTTGGTTGGAAGTGAAGTGCAGAATGGGCTTTCTGCTGGTACCTATGCCTGATGGAATTTGATGTTTTCTGGTTTACTTTATTTCATTGAATTAATCCATGTGTTTTTATTAGGCAAAAGATGTGGAGAAATCTCAGTCATAGACCAGATAGCTGTCATCAAGTACTTCTGGGTGCAGAAGCACCAGCTCACAGTGTAAGTCTACTTGATACTTAGCTTTACTGTTCCAGAGCTAGTTTTGCAACATGATTGAGATGTGCTGTTCAGAAGAACTATTAAAAAAAAAAAATGAACCAGCAAAATGATCCTGTTAAGTCAATGACAAAACTTGCATTCAGTTCTGAAATAAATTGTTAACCCACAGTGACCCCACAATAGGTCTAATTGTCTGCAAGCTGAAAGAGTTTCTAATATGCTACTTTAAGCCTACAGCATGAGGTCTTAATGTCCCACTATAAATAAATTTTAAAGGCCATAATTATATGTTTATTCAAATTTCAGCAATAGGTCAAGGAAATTTATTTGCATTCTATAAAGCCTCTGCATTACATGCACTGTAAAATGTCAGAAAATCTAAGTTCTTAGTTATTATCTCTTTTAACTGTTTTTAGATACACATAAATATTTAAATATTTAAATACTATTATAGAAATCCAAAATAGTTTAAAAAAAATAAATCAACTAAATTACAGTGGATTTTGAATAGCAACATCTACTAGAAAAATAGGCTTAAGCAATCATTTGCATCTCTCCTGGTTTCTGCCTGGACTGTTGTGGTTTACTCAGCCAGTAACCAAGGGCCTCACAGCCACTTGCTCACTCTCTCCACTGCAGTGGGATAGGGAGGAGACTCTGGAAAAGGTAAAACCTGCAGTCTAAGAACAATTTAATAACTGAAATAAAATAAAATAGAATAATAATGATGATGGTAATAGTCAGAGGAAATCAAGAAAGAGAGAGGAATAAAACTCAAGACAGATAAGTGGTGCACAATACAATTACTCATCATCCGCTGACTGATAACCAGCCCAACCTGAGCAGTAATCGGTCCGTTCCAGGTGACTGCCCCCAGTTTATATACTGGGCAAGACATACTGTGGTACAGAATACCCCTTTGGCTAGTTGAGGTCTGTACTGGTCCTGTGCCCCTCCTTACTGGCAGAGCATGAGACTAAAAAAGTCCTTGATCAGGGAAGCACTATTCAGCCACAGCTAAAATATCAGTGTGTTAGCAGCATTTTTCTCAAACTAAAGCTGAAACACAGCACTGCATCAGCTACTAGGATGAAAATAACTATTACAGCTGAAACCAGCACAACTTCTGAAATAAAAAGTAAATTTATGATTTGGCTTGAATTTCAGGCTTTTAAATTCCTTTTTCTTTCCATATTTATTCCTTTACATGATTCCACAGAGTTACAACCTATAACTGTTTTTCCTGCTTCTCACTGCCATTTCACTTCCTTTCTTTTCTTTCATGTTATCACACATTCCTTCTTCTTTTCTTTTTCCTTCTTTCCTCAGTGTCATTTGCTGTTTAGCACATAAATCATTTACACCTGCGAAATAGTCCTTCTCCAGTAAATCTCACTCATCATATAGTGTTATAAAGTCTTTCCAGTATTTTTCTAAGTTATGCTTGTTCTCATTTATGTGTAGGTTTCTTTGCAGCTCACCTTCCTGGTCATCTAAGTCCACACTATTATGTTATACTGGAGAAATCAGTGAGCCTGATGACAACTCCGTATGTTAGTTCCCCTTTACTTTTGTTCTCAGAAGCTCACATTAAGGAACCATTATTTTTTTTAAAGTGGTAATTACTGAGTGGTAAGTACAGAAAAACAAAGCAGTTGATGGGAATTGCTTAGTTAATTATACTTTGAAGTGAAATTCTAAGCTGTTTGCACTAAAAACATTTTATTTGTCAGTGAAAAGCAGATAATTTCAGAGATAGTAGAGCTAGTAGCTTTACCTTCTGGGCTGCAGTGTGATGATGATCATGGAAATACAGGCCAGTGTGCAGCAGGGCATTCCAATCCACTGCTTCTACTCCTAGCATTTGCTGTTTTCATCCTTCTCTGTACCTGCAGAGTACACTAGTGGAATTACCTGGGGAGATAGACCCTGGGTCTCATTTGCATGTGGGAGGGAAGGAAGAAAGTTCTTCATCCTGAGCATGCTCCTGATCAAGCTTAAGGTAAGGAAAAATGGCTTCTGGTTCTAGCAAAACATAGGGATGGTCATGTGTACCTGAGGACAGGGGAGAGGAGAAGGCAGGATTCTTAAGCAGGCACCTACTATTATGTCAGTTTAGGGTGATGATAAAACCTCAGCATTAGGAATGGTGACATGTTAGGAAGTGATAAGTTTGTACCTACTTACGAAATCTCAAAACACAATATAGCCAGCAGTATTCAGAAGGTGACAAAAATGAGCAACTGGTTCAGGATTCTTGTGCAATCCTCTTGTGCATGGCTATGAAACCACCCTCACATCATCAGTCACAGCACCTCAGCTGAGAGCCTGTACTTATAAAACATCTGTCATCTGTTGTAATAGACTTAGGAAGTGTTCTTGCTTTATTTCACTAAGTGGTTAGATGGATCAGTTGAAGCTAGAACTGAAGGGCGAGCAAGCTGCTTCTTGCACCTTGCTTCTGGAAGTTTGGCGTGGAATATAAACAGTTTTTAAAATGAAGCCAAGTCAATAAATTGTTTAGAATTTCCTCAAAAAGTGAAAAGTATTATTTCATCTTACTGGTATTTTAGAAATACATTTATAACTTTCACTTAAATTGAATAAGGGCTTGTCTTAAATAGCATTCTGTTATGTACATCATTCATTTTAAATCATCTGGTACAGATGGCCATATTTGACTTTTGTGGTTACAAAGCAACTTCTCACTCCATCAGTAAAATAGATTCAGTACTTCACAGTTTCTTGTGCTTTGGAAGTGGAATAATTGTCTTTTTACTAGAACCATGACTTGCTTTAGACTATCATCACTGAAGGAAGCTTACTAAAGTGCTTCTCTCAGCTCTATGCATATAGCTCCTCCTGGTGTAATACCAAATCTCTGGAGAGGTCAGCCAAATTGAAGTAATTTCCCAAATTAATAGTTTCAAAAGGCTGAACTGTCAGCAGTGCAGTAGTTTAAACTGAAGTCATTGTTGATTCCTAAGTTTTTACTTTACAGTTCCACAAAGCATGGTTGTGGTTTGTTCAACTGATCTCTCATAAACAAAAAACCTGAGTAGCTGGAGCACATCTGGAACAACCCTTGGTAAATGCAACAAACCTGCAATCGCTGTTTTAGCATCACTCATACTTCCCTGTCATTACTTGACAGGTGTTTTTATGAAAAAGCAGGATAGTTCGTATGACATCTGACCAGACTAAAGCATCTATCTTTTGTGTCTGTGCAAATTGTGGTGTCCATATGAAAACTAAAGTGCTGGCATTCACTCCGGGTTTTAATACCTTACTTTACAGAGGTGCAAATGGGAGTGTAAGATAAAGGAAACTTGAATGAGCTGTGAAATTACAGAAACTGTTAGATTCATGTCTTGTGAAATGATTTTAAAATTCCTCTTGGATCAGCTACCAAGTATGTTAAACAGATTTGGGTATTTCTGTATTAGAGGGCTGTAAAAAAATAAAATGTCTCTTAAGAAGTTGGCAATAAAATGCTATTATCATTTTCATTGAGGCTCTGTGACAAATAAGCATCCTTTCAGAAAAGAGGATTGAAAAGTAATGTGTTTTGTTTTTTTCCAGCTAAAACCTCACTTTCTTTTCTAATACATTTTAAATTAACCTGGAGTCAAATTGTATTTTATACCAGCTCCTCGTTAGTACAATTCTGAAAAGGAAGTGAGTCTGTCTGTGTGAGACTTGCCTGTGAGAAGGGCCAATTTTGAACTGTGAAATGAATACTCAGCAAGATCAATTCTGCCAATTATAGTGGCAAGCATATTATCCAAACTGGCAAATACTTTCTATTTCTGAGTATTTCTGACTGGAGTAGTCAAGTGAGAAGCTTACACATAGTAAAATGTTTGTTTACTATCTTTGCTTTTCTCTATCAGTGATGGATTAGGTTGTAAGCTGAAGTATATTAGTATTGGAATATTTTTACAGTGACTGACGCAAGAACAGATGCAAGTCCAATATTTGATTCCTTTTATTGTCACATATGAGGCCTGCATGCATAGCCATAGTTCTATACACAACTGGACAAGAGTTTTAATTCTTTATTGCTGCTTTTACAAAGTGATCTAACAGCTGAAAACATCAATGCTTTAAACGATTTCTTTGGTGATTAAAACTCTTTTACCTAAACTTTATCACAGTTTAAAGGAAGCTTAAGATCTAGTGCGAGCAAGACAACTCCACATCTTCAAAAGATAGTTTTGCAAGCCTGCATAGCAACAGAAAACTCATCCTGGACTGGGTAACCTTGGAGAAACAAAGCTGTCCCTGATTCACCTGTCAACTGGGTCAAGGCAGCAGCTGGGAAGTTACAGTCCTCTCACGGTGCCAAAGAATTTTGGTTTCAAATTAAGATCAAGTCAAGCATGAGTTACAGTTTCATTCGTATTAAAATAAATTGCTGCATTATTCAACTTGAACATGTGTGTGTGTGTGCTTTTAATATGTATGTATATTAACTCACAATGAAAATGAGAAAGTTCTTACTCAAGGGGTACTGGCATAGGCAGAGAGGCACGAATATTAACTTCTGAAGGTTTTTTTTCTCCATGTTTAAGGTAAACATTTGTTTCTGAGGCTGTAGAGTTTTCTTCGTAAGCTTTCCAAATATATCATTTGATATATGTATGAAACAATTGATTTATCAGAATCAACAGACCACCTATATCCTGTGTTAAATGAACTGAGCTTTTCTGACCCTTTTTGAATAATTCAAGACTGCTGACCTCATTTTCTTGTTCTTTCAAGAAAACTTTCTCTTTCATTCTGTCATTTCATTCTATCTTTCTATTTTATTAAATCAATGTTTCCTCTGTTTTTTGTATCCAGTGCTACATCTGAGTTCTGGCTGGAATATGAGGATAGGAGGGGACCTGCTCTGAGGTTAATAACAAATTAATATTTTTGTAACATAAACTGTCAGGGACAAGACTGAAGAGAGGTACCGAAATCACAAACACTGATCAAGGATCAGCTATAGAAAATTGTTTGAAATATTTTTCTATATGTAGTGGTATAGAACAGTAAATGCAAACATGTTTGCAGAAAATCTGTACAAGGTAATTTTTAAACAAAATTCCAAGACAAAATTATTGCTACTTAAACTTCAGTATGGGCTTTCATAGAACGTGTTTCACCATGTCAGAGGCTGTTAAGGTGAAAGTCAGCCTTTGAAGTCAGCTTTCTTTCCCTGGCTCTTTAAACACAGTGAGCAGAGATACCCCCCTGCCCAGTACAGTGCTGGCAATGTCAAGTGGCCGTGAAGTGGGTCCTGTGTATGCTATCGTCACACAGGCATGTAAAGAGTTGGTGGGAATCATTGCTGATGCCAAAGTTGTAAGTAAAGTACCCTGCCTGCTTTCCCAATTGTCACTCAGGTGTCCCTAAATCCAGAGAGCTGCAATTCTTCTTGGTTTGCTTCACCCATAGAGTAGTACTAACTGGAGAAAAAAAGAGGTTACAATTAAAAAAAGTGGGAAAAAGAATAAACAATTTAGAAGCAGATAGTGCTGTTGGGGAAGCAAATGAGCTTTGGTTCTTGGTAATGTAATTTGCCAGAGAAGGATTTTTCACCATCTGCTTGTGATAAAGACCCTCAGAGTAGCTATAATGTCAGTGGTGGGGAGCAGCAGCTGAGTGAGTCACCTCAAAGAACCCCTCTCCTGGTGCAGGGTCCTGCTCCCTCCCCATGGCAGGGAACCTTTGAACTGGTGTTCTGCAGTGACTGACAACTCTTTCCAGCAGTACAAGTGAAAGCATGTTCTGCAGTGTTTTTTTTCCCTAAAGACATTTTCTTTTTTGTTAATACTCTGTACGTATTTGATCTTCTCGCCTTCACAAGACAATCAAACATAGCTTGTCAGCAGTTTGTTATCGAAAGAGAAACAGAAAGGGCAGAGACGGGTTACATGTGCTAGGAAAGTGTTGGGTTTAGATAAAAAAATATGAGGCCTGGTCCTTTGGCAGAGTTAATCTCAATATTTTTAAATCGTGGCCTTTTGTAATCAAACCAAACATGAAACTGAATTGGTAATCATGCAAGCCATTTTTTTTAATGAGCTAAAAGTGTCATTATGATCTTTTTCTAATTGTTGCAAGAATTGAACCAAACCAGATTTTTGCTTGCAAGCTAAACACTACAAATAAAAATAGACAGCTCTCTAGCAGGGACTTATTTAGTACAAGCCTGATTTGAACTTGATAGGAGCTTCAAAGCAATGTCATGTCACAGCCTAAACCTCTCTTTCTTCTCCTTCCCACCTGATTTGCAGGCATGTAGAGCACAAATACTCCAGCTATATGACATCGAGCTTCTTCCCTCTGTGCTACAGGAGCAGGGAGAGGTTGCGTGGAGTGGTGGCAGTGTCTGTGTCCTTGGAGATGTTCAAAAGCCACCTGGACATGGGCGACATGCTTTAGCAGGAAAGGGGTGGACTAGGTGATCTCCAGAGGTTCCTTCCAGGCTGAGCCAGTCTGTGATTCTGTTTCTCAAAGGCCTTATTGCTCCTGGAAGTCAGTTAAAACATTTGCTTGTACAGGAATATTGGCCTGCACAGAGAAGCTTCAGTGAACAAACTGCATCAGCAAAGGAGTACCAAAGCTACATATTAAGCACAGGAAGAGCTCAGGAAAAGGAGTGCTTCTAGATTTACTCCTGTATCATTTGTGGAAGTGAAGGAGATGAGATATTTATGCAACTGAAAATGATCAAGAAAAAAATGTAACTATTCACAATATTATTGTTATTCGTGTTATTATGGGGAGTAACGCAGAAAGAAAAGCAGGCTCCACTGTACCACTGCAGAATTGATAATGGTCTCTTACATATATTTCAATGTATGTAATAGAAAAGACTTCACTGTCATTGCAATACAGGAGGTTTGCTTTTAGAATGATTTAAAAGTCTGATCTTGATATATAACTCCAATAAAACCAGTGGAGATATGCAGCTCTGACAGTAATATGTAAAAAGTGGCTGACTGTCTCATTTTAAAAGACTGATTCATATAAGTTTTATTTTATCAGTTTGATGGAGCTATTCAAGATTTAAATCGGTGCAAGCAAGGTTAGAAAAAAACTTGACATCTGCAACTTTTATATTTAGTATTAACTTTGATATTTATTATTAAGAAAACTGTGATTCTCAGATTGATCCATTACTGTTCCAAGCCTCCCAGTCCCATAATATGCCTTTCCTGCTAAAAAGCAGTGAGTATATTTTATGACTTTTGAAGCTGTAGCATTTAATAGAAATCTGACCCTCTTGCTTAGCTTAATAAGTTGTCTTCACCTGCAGCACTGCAGCAGGAACATGCCATCGCCTGTAATTTGTGTTAGTCTAGACCCCAGCAGTCAACTATGAAAGACTCCATGAGGTGCCCTTTAACCATCAATGGACTTCAGCTGGCTGCTTACACAGAGGCAAAGACTCCATTCCTAGTCACAGTGACCAAAAACTACAATCGGATATAGCCATGAAATAGAACCAGACAGTGCATTCATTCTTTCACCACATTCTATTCATGCACAGGTGAGCAGAAATTTGGCTCTTGGTGACTGAAAAACATGCCAAGGTTCAGTGCTTCAAAGGCAAAACTGATTTTCTTAATTATTTTGAGTGGTATAAGTAACTTCTTCAATAAATGATACAGAAGTTAGTCTACAAGTGCTCATTTTTCTGAGCTTTGCTTGTGCTTAATGCATAGCTGTGGTCCTCCTTAGCTGCCACAGGTAGTTCATCGAAGCTTCTCAAAAGTACAAGTGGTCAGGTCTTTCACTTAGGTTACCAAACATTTAAACAGAAACAACTGACGAATTCTCTCTTTAGAGCTGATATTAATTTTATCTGTAAGGAAATAACCAACTAATTCATAAATACTAAAACTGCTTCAAGACAAATATTTTCTAACTAATTTTTTCCTTTTACACAGCAGTGTAGAAAAGCAAAATTCAATCATGTATGTAATCCTTAGGCAACTTGAGTGCCTTTGTATCACTATTCATGGCAAAAGTCAGATTGAGAGTAGCAACATACTATTTTAGAACTAAGTAATCAGTTTAAAATCATGTTTCATGTAATACTGAAGCCTGTGCAATTTCAGTTTTTCTTTTTTCCCAAGTAATTGAAACAGATTGAAACCATTTCAAAAGAAATTGTTTATATTATATTGACTTAGCATCTATTGTATAGGAAAATAGTGGAGAGGGAAAAAAAAGGAGGACCTACAGAATTTGCAATATTATCATTTGAGAAATACTAGTGCTCAGTCATGGGGATTGATTTTTGATGTATGTGTTGATGCAATGCTGTGGATTCAGCATGGTGTAAGTAGCTCAGGAGAGTCATGGTGACTCTGAAGAGGAAACCATTCCCTCCCTCTGTGTGTAAAGAGAAATGGTATTCCCATCCATACAGATAACTTACAGGTGAGTGACTCAGAAGTACTGCATGTATATGAAACCCAATAAAAAAAAATATATTGCAGTAAGAAAGTTGTATTTATTTTGCAATGTAAATTAATAACAAATCAAAATGTTCAAGATGACTAAACATTAAAATCAAGAAATGAAACATTTAGAATTTGCATGAAACAATGTAAAGATGAAAATGGTAATATTCTAAATCCAGATAATTCACTGAACTATTTTATTATTTGATTTGATTTTATATAATAAGAACCCAGACTACAGCCACAGATCCAAATTACTGATAACTAGCTTGAGTCGTTTCAGCTCACGCATGGGCTGTCAATGTGTCTCTCAACTCATTTCACACTTGACCTCCTGGGGGGCAGTGGAGCTGTATACAAACGTACATGAACCTTTCTGGTCCCTGACTTTGTTAAAAACGAAAAAATGCATCAGAAAATCTATACTGGATTAATACCCGAAAAGAAAATCCTTATCTTTGAAAGACTGGGGAAAAAAAGAAAGGAAGGAAATAAAATCATGAATTGAAAGCTTTGCGTACATAGAGGGCTACAGTGCCTCTTAAGAGTAGCACTCTGATGCTTTAATAGTGGAGGCAGGAGCTCAGTTTAACTATCGCTGCAGCTTAAGGTACACAATTACATTCCTCAGCATTGACATTTTCACCTTGATAAGCATAATAATGCCATGCAGATGCAGACTAAAACCCATAATTTCAGCACTGTGCTTCTACTCACGTTGATTATAATAAGGTATGGCACTGAAGCATGCATGATCCTACATTTAATTGTCAGCATAGCCCTTCATTTAAACAAGAAGTTAGTTAACGGTGAATGTGGGAGGCATCTCAAATAGCTGTGGCTAAACAGAGAAAGTTAAATGCGCTAGTAAAAACATGTGCAAAAAGCTGGTGATGGCTTAAATTCACCTCCTGTTCCTCTGTGGGTGGCAATGCAAATTGCAAACAAAATATGATGTGTTTATATTTGCAGGAAAGGGCTGGCTCTTTTTCATTCCTTTGCTTTTTAAAACTAGGAAAAGTTTCCCTGTGGTTAGACTGACTTCAGTAAAAAGCAGTAAGCCAGGTGGTGACAGCAAAGGACAGATTCTCATATGAATAGCAAGAAGTGAAAAATACTTTTTTAAAACCCCTGTAATACACATACCTAAGTTTGAAAACTGAATATATCATATTAAAACTAAACATAAGCAATTATAATACAGAATTATATATAATATATATTGTGTATATATATGCTTATATATATTGTATAGATAATTATAAATATTATACATGAATATTGCAGAGTCTCTTCTAGGAGGAAGACAAAAACAACATTCAGCAAATAGAAAACTAGATTTAAACTAGGAAAGCCATACATGTATACATAAGTATTTCATTCATACAGGTACATATATTAATCTATTAATTAAAAAATAGCTGATAAAAATGGTTATCAACAATACAAAAAGTTGTAGCTAAAAGAGGCAATGTTTTGGATCCTTCAACTTGGGCTGTATTGTTTCTTGATTCTTGAAGTAGTATGGTTTGAAAAAAAAACCCACCCAAAACTCAAAGCAATCGGAACAGCATTGTTTACAAACACTATATAATTTTAATTTATGCTGCCATAATACCTTGGTAATAACTTAACTAGCCTGTGAGCTTGTCAGGAATACAGACTTCAAAGCAGCTACTGTAGCAGATTTATGCACATTTCTTGCTGGTTTATTTCCAGACCTAACTGGGTATAGTACTTCAAGGTAAAAATCACTGCTTTGGATTACAATGGATGCAGTTCGTAAACTTGCAAACAGTTGAGGTTTTGTTAAAATGACTCTTTTTATCCTTTTATGTAAATGAAACGAGAACTCAACTAGCAGACTAGGAGATTTTGCAGACTACCAAGTCAATAGGTAAAATAGGCAAAAAGCTTTCCTATTGGAAAGCCTTTGTAAAAGACCATGAAATGTGTGAGTGGTGCTGAGGAACACTGAGTGGTATTCAGAGGATGATGGACCATAGACCAGGTACCGCAGAGAACATTTTTCTCCTGTATCCCTTCTGTTTCTTGTTCACATTTTGTTGGAGGAGCCCAAGAGGTTCTAATAGTCAAGTCAGTTACTAGTGTCACTGAAACTGGAAGGGCTGACATAGGCCGCCTCTCTTTTTCTTCAGCTCCAACCTCTACTCCCATTTTAGGAATGCCCTGCTGCTGGCCACAGGGAAAAGAGCTTTTACAGAGATGCCATACTATATACAGCACTGGGTGTTGTCAATAAAATATTTTTCTTTTGATGAATGTGCTTGCTTGGTAGACCTTTGTTTAGAGGTGGCTGCAGCACAAAGCAGCTGGAGAGCAAAATGTTCTCCTAATGGAGAATAATGCTACTTTGATGGTAGGGCTTGCAATTAATTTTAAAAGTGCACTGTAAATTAAGTGCTCATAGTTTTGAAGTGTACTGGAATTAAAATGTTGGGTGCTCTAAACTTCTTGAGCTTTAATTAACCACTACAGCTAAAAAAAAAAAAAAAGGAAAATAATATGTCTGTCATGGGAGAAAACAGTTGAATGTGTTTAGATGAATCATTTAATATCTGTCAGCAAATGATTGCCAGATCTCAGAGGCAAAAATCATCTACTTGGCCCTTAGCATTCAGCTAGAACTCAGGTTGAGTGATGGGGAGGGTACTGTTACAAAAATATTGTCATTTAATCTCTTAATAACTAAATTATGTAAAATTTATATGCCAAATTATATTGAAGGCAACATGCATAACCATTTATTATTCAGAATGCAAGGTGAAATGAGACAACAACTAATGCCCACAACAAACAGTGCTCTTCATGCTTTAATACTGATAAACTGAAGTAGTCAGGCTAAATCATGCTTCACCTTCCCTTTATAAGCCAACTGGCACCTCTTATGTTGTCCTAATACACCACAAAAGAGAGCTTCTTCAGTGATTTCATTACATCATTAATTTTGCAGCATATTTTGTATTTCCATTATGCTTACAATTATACAAAGACGATGTTTATTACTTCATGTGAAGTTACCTTTCAAACCTAATGATAAAGTTGATGTTGGAGGGGGAACACATATGACAGCCTTCTCCTCACAGTCCTGCTAAGGTTCCTTTGCAAGATGCTACAAAATCAATATACCACCATTATCATAATGCAGCCATTTTCTGTGCATTCTTCCTGTGGGTGGTCATCTCACTTTCCTGTTAGAATTGTATCCTCCTCTTCTGCTTCACTGCTACTGTGACCACATTTTTCTGCTCTGTAATATGGGTGAGATGAAATCGCTTTCTTCAAGTGCCATTTTCCTCTGTTGACTGTAGTAGAAGCTAAATAAATTCTCTGGGTTAGAAATTCTAATGCAGACTTCTAATGCAGAGGTTAACTCCAAGGTGGCATGAGCTTTAGAAATCATTATATAAAAAAAGGTCATCTAGCATTGGACTAGTATTTTGTTGAAGTTTCTCACACCTGTCACTTCAAGATCCTAAGGCAGTAAAATTATTTTAGTTTCATTTATACTATTCTTGGTTTTGCTTCCTTTCTACTTATAGATATCAATTGTTATCTATAAATATACAAGTCCGATACAGAAAAATTATGTTCCCACAATCACAAACCCAGTCCAGATTCTTGTTGTCTCAGAGTTTGCCATCACAAGCCTGAAATTACCTTTCCCCCTTCTCCTCCCACAAAATCTAGAATTAGTAGGTCAGATCCTGATGTCATTTAGACATGAAACTTCTGTGAGATCAGTCTAAATTGCAGAGCCATCTGTGGCATAGTTTTATTAAATTTAGATGTGGTATTCCCAAATGGTTTCTTCATTGCTGTGTGTGTGCATAAATTGGCCTAATTTTCTTCTCAGTGGTTCCACATTAACAGAAGAGTATCTTCATTGACGCTGGCATACTACTACTAACATAAATAAGATCAGTACTAGGCCAACTGCCTCTTCTAGGCTGTGTAGAAACCCATACTGCATTTGTACTTGATTTTTAGAGGGGAAATGATGACATAATTTCAGAGTCTTCTGAAATTAAGAGTCAGAATTTCTTCTTCTTGTCCAAAGATTAATTCTATACATTATAAATTAATTGCAAATGCAGTATCTCTGGGTAACAGTTTGTATTTCAGCTCATATGGGTTCTTCGAAGACAGGGGCCTATTTAGAATGGAGTCTTAATAGTTAATCAGAAAATTGAAATCATAGGTGTAATCTTTTGAACACAAAGCTATAAACTAATATTTAAGATCAAATATCGGTTGATTTGGATTTGTTTATGTGATCCATAATAATCTACCTTAAGAAAATTCACTTAAAACTTTATTGAAATATGATAAATATATAAATGCATGCTTGCTTGTTTCTAGTCTTCTACTTTTCTACAGAGTATATACACTATATAACTTGGTTTTAAATGGTCCTTGTTTTTTCCACAGTATTATTTTCACATCCACGCAAAAAAAATTGCTTAACTGAGATCCATTATATTCTAATGTAACTATAAATTCATGTATATACACAGAACATACTGTATAATCTGAAATTCATATTTGTGGGGTAAAAATAATCTACTACATGTTCAAAAAACTACTGCTAGTATAAGTCCTGGTCCAAGGATCAGACTGGAGCTCCTTCCAACCAGCATTTTTATGTTTCTTCCTTAGTTTCTCATGAGCTCGGCTGATCATGGGAGAAGGTATCATGAAAGCAACAGAAATCCTGTAACTGCTAAGATGACAGAAATAGCTATAGCTGCATATTTCTGTCTCTCACAGCTGAACAGCTTGTGTAGATGTCAGATAGAGAGGCTTCACAGTTCTAGATTTTCTACTATAGCTAACAGTAGAAAACGCATTAAATGAGGAAGTTGGAAACATGCTGCTGCTTGTTTTTCAGAATAAATATTTTACTGGAAATGCCTCATAAATGTTAAATCCCACAACATCAAGCTTCTGAAAAATATTTCCTTCCCAAAACACTGTAAAAGGACTCATGAGCCTCAAGACAATCCACACTGAAGAAAAACAGGCCAATTGCAACAGGGTTGCAATATGTAAGAAATGCAGTGAGGTGTCTTAATCCCCTTTTTCATAGAGTCTGTACTCTCTCAATCCAAAAGATCTATCTTGGAATGGATGTTCGTCATTGCCTCCCAAGCCCCACCGGACGCTTGATATGCAGTTTGTAATTTTCTAGAGCAGAAGGGATAAAATTAAAAATGAAGTGACTCACAAGGCTTAATTTAATTTTTTTAAGAGCATAATTTTAAACAGTGATTATTTAAATTAATTTGAATATAGCTGAGTTCATGTTTCAACTTTAACCCTCTCTACATTCATTTCTGAGCATTTCTGTGATGTGGATACAAGTACATGAAAGATATGAGAATGGGTTTGGGGTCTTTTTTTTCCTTATTAGTTGTTTTATTTGTTTGATTTCTATATTTATCAATAAATGTCCATGCTGCCACTATGCTAACTCAGAACACTGAATTTTTAATCTGTGTTTGCTAAGGAAGATAATGTTAACCAACTTTTGTTGTAGAAGGAGGGAAAATAAAACAAAAACTAGCCTTTTAACAATATGAAATAGTTTTTATACTGACTGAATTCCACATACTGCTTAAATCAGTCATAGACATTTTGTATCTGCTTTGAGATGTGAGTGTGATGCAGAGAACTGCCAAGAGTATGAGCTCCTAGAACAAGTCGCCTGGGTCCATAGATGGCTGACAATCTTTATAACAGCACCTTTAGTAGCAGTTTTATATATACCTGCAAAAAAACGTTTCTGAAGAATATTCAATTAATCTTTAAAAATTCTCATACGAGCACAAAATATAGGCACGGAGAACAATGTTCATTTGACCAGAGAGAATTGCCATGGGTGTTACTCCATTTCAGATGTTAAACTCACCATATGAGTATGTGAAATAAAAAAAAAAAAAAGTCATATTTAAGGTAAGATTCAACACATCTTAAAATAGATACCTAAAACCAGTCAGATGATCTTCATTGACTCTAAATTAATTTGAGGATGACAAGCTCTGCTGTAATGTCTGCACCACAGGCATCTAAGCTTAGGTGAGATTAATTAATCCTCATGGCACAAATTTTGCCCCTAAGTCTTTGGATGGCTTTGCTTTGGATGATCACTTCTACTGAATGCAGAGACTTGACAGCGGAATTGCCCATAAAATGGGTGCACACACAATTTTGTATTGCTAAAACACACCAAAATGGGTTGGGATGAGTGTGATACCAGTATGCTTTAACATGGTCTCTCCAGGCCAGCAGCCACATTCCCAGAAACATTCTGAACACCATCCACCCTTGGTGGATAGCCACCTCCCTTCCTTCAACTTTTTTCCTTAGCTTTGTCTAGTCTGGTGGAAGGTGTCTTTGCCCATGGCAGGGGGGTTGGAACTAGGTGATCTTTAAAGTCTTTTCCAAACCAGAACATTTTATTATTTTTGGCATGTCTGTGCCTTTTTTCTCTCAGCTGTTGCTGTTTCCATGTCTTTGTTTTAAACTGTGTCTAACTGTAATCAAATCAGAAACCTGCTTCCATGCTCTCTCTCCTCGATGTACTTTCATTAAAACTGCAGCACATGGATGTGACTCTGGGACAGAATAAGGAAGAATCTGTGAAGGGTCCTTATTTCAGCCTTTGTTTTCTCTTGAGAAATGTATCTTGTCTAATCCATTTCTCTATACACACCTCAGCACTCAAAATTTTCCTCTTGTAACTTCTCCAAACATTGCTGCTGTCTCAATTAGATCTCCATAGAAATGAAATAGTGACTGCTTAGTTATTTTCCATATAACTTTAACTTCAGATATTCTAAACATTGCCCTGTTTTAATACATCTGAGCTCCTTGACCCAGTTTCCTGTTTATTGCAGCTTAATTATTACACTGCTCACTAACCAGACAGCATGGTTTCAATTCATTTTTTCAGTATTAAGATTGCTTGCAAAAGAATTGTGCTAAAATTAAATAGTAGTAACTCAATTTTTGCTGCTAGTCATTTAGGAGGGGTTTTTTTTTGTTGGTTTTTTTTTTTTGCGTTGGTTTTTTAGAGGTTTGGGGTTTTTTTTTTTTTTTTTTTTTTTTACAATTCATTAAGAATTAAATTATATTTATTTGCTCAAAACATCCCACTGGTCTTTAGTATCTTGAAAAATATATTCTCAGTATCCTACCCTCACCTCCAGAGAGTGAGTCCTTGTTTTAGATGAATTTCTTCTACTATTTTCTAAACGCTGGAAGTTACATTCAATTTCTTCTGCCCATTTTTCTCTGAATTCCTGTCAAGGAAGCTGAATTTTGATTTTGGAGGAGGAACTTGCACTAAATTACTGTAATAGAAAAGCAATATGCACAAGTAGCAACTAACAAATCTTGGAAGAATTTAGATAAATGAGATATTCGAGCTTTGTTTCAATGTTTTTTCTTTTAATGAACCCAGTTCTCATAGAATCATAAAATAGTTGAGGTTGGAAAGGATGTTAAGATCATCTTAGTTCCAACCCCCTCCCATAGGCAGGTAGGTATGCCTCACCCTAGACCATGGCAATGGGATATTTTAAACCCATATGTCAAAGGCTTTTGGCCTGTGCTTCAGTTTGTTAATTATTTATGAAATTTGGATAGAGATATATATTCAAACTTTAAAAGAGACTGAGGTTAAAAGTGTTTTATACAGGCCCTTGTCATTCAATGGGTGTTTTGGGTTTTTTTTTACAAAAGGCACAGTTTGTCAGGTATCACTACAGGAGAAACAAAAATGTTCTGGAACATATAATGTGTTATCCAGTCCTTTCAACTTCTGTAGTATTATTTTATTTAACAGATGCCATCTTGTTATAGACCTATGAAAACATTGTTTTTTCTTAATATGTGTTCTTGATTTTCCTTTCTTTTGTTCCATTTTTATTCTCTTGACTTTGTGCCTAGGTGCCTTGCCTTCCCCTCTATCTGCTTGTTGGCTTTGTCTTTCAATGACTTAGCTACATTTTTCCTCTGGCCTTGTGGAAACCACTCTTTGTTCTGTACTAGGATTTGCTTTTTAGCCTTTCAACATAAACATTCATTTTAACTTGCACATAGACGCTGTCACTTACTCTTCTTTTTTCATGTTAACCAATATTGAAATGGTCTCCATAAATGTTCTCCAGTTATGGGGGCACTCGGGCACTTGCTACCATCCTCACATATTCGCGACGAGAATAAAATATTTCCTCTTATCCTACTCAAGAACAGAAAAGAGTTGACAAATTGGCCTTCCTGCTGGGACAGAGGTACCAGCTAGAGCTCTCTGTGCCTGAGTTGCTGTCAGATGCTCAGGGAAGCCTGATATCTTGCTTCTCCTGGAGCTTAACCACAAAGACCATCCATCCCACCTTGCCTGTTTCATTGCCAAGTCAGCCAGGCCAGTTTAGTGTCACACATGTTGTTACTGCCAGCCCTTCTTTTAAGAAACTGACCGCATATGAGATATAAATTTGTTTTTTTCAGTTGTGTTGAAGGAGTAATAAATTACTATAGAAGTAATATATACCAGCCAGGAGTCAGTGACATCTTAAACTGGCTGTTTCTTCTAAAGTGTAATAAAACCTTGATGAGGATGTATTCCAATTGTAAATTTACCTAGATAAAGGAGAAAACCAAACTTTTTAAAAACATATCAGTTCCAAAGGTAAGCATTTTTCATTTTATCACTGTTTCCTGTGTCTTCCTATCTTCCTTTTCTCTCCTGCCCTTCTTTCTTCCCTTCCTCCTTCTTTCCCTCCCTCCACCTACCCTATCTCAGTTTTCTCCTGCCACATGTATTCAATCCCCAAATTTCACTTTTGATTTGTTAAGAAGCACTTAAAGCACTTACTCGCTTTCTCTCAGAAGGAGAAGAGACACAGTCATTCACTGTAGTGCTTGGCAGGAGAATTGCAGGTAGTTTAAGAGAACAAACCAAAGATACCAAGTCACAGTACCTGTTGTAACTGGAAGCAGTAGTGGCTAACACTAATATTTGGCTTGCTAAGCAGAAGGTGGGGGCCAGTTTGCTTATTGAAGGTACACCATTTTGCTGTACACCAGCTGGAACAATCCCTAAGAAAGTAAATAATTGTGTCCGCAAGGTTATTTAAGAACTTGCTTTAAACACTAAGATTTAAAATCTCTCCTGTGAGCACAGATGGAAACAATGCTGTCATTGCAAAGGTTGCCATTAGAAACAGATTGCGCCCAATAATCAGACTGGACTACTAATGTCTACGAGTACACTTTGCCTAACTAGTACTGGCAGGATGCTTTCCTTACAGTGATAAATGTACAAGCTGTGACTTGCATTTCATTTCCAACCTTGGCAGGCTAAAACAGTCTGCTAATGAATGAAGACATCTTTAAGCATGCAGTAGTATGCCAACAACAGTTGGTAATCCTCCATATCCATCCTATTTCATTCCATTTACAATTCCACTTGTAATCAAGCAATGAATAAACTACTGATGCTTGGCCAGCAATACCCACATGACCTTAGAAAGTGTTTGAAATCTGCAAAAAAGCAAAATATGCTTGTCAGTGGTATTGCTTACATTTTCACTTCAGCATGCAGACAAGCAGTGCGTTTGAAAGCCATTCTGAAAATAAACTGCAGCAGATTCAATCAAAACTTTCATTATTAAACATGACATACCAAGAAAAAACTTTTGGAAATGGTTATTAAGAGTAACATTCAGCATGAGATGTTTCTGATACAGTATATAACAGAGTATATAAAAAACAATAACATAATTTCAGTAAAACATGAAGATTTTTTCATCATGATATTGCCGCTAAAGAGGCTGAATTCTAGAAAGCTGGAAACTTGGTTCTGTATTTCTCAATATTAAAGGTAAAATTGTTTTTCTTATTTTGTATTAAGGAGAAAGCAAATCAGAGAAAATAAAGGCACAGTAAGTTTCAGTATTAAGTCAATGCTTAACTTTCTCTTCTTAAGCATTTCTAATCTATTATAGGTGAAAATGAAAGTATTTCTCTGTTCCTTTTTCTGCCTTGAAGGAGCTGAGCTGCTGCCATTCATTAAATATCAGCTGTTTTCTGACTAGAGGAAATAATTTAGTAATAATTACCTCTACTTTTCATCTTACAGAACAACTCGATTTCAATGCTTTTCTTGTCATTTCTTTATTATTTCTTCCTTTCTTATAACTCAATCAATTAAATAATGATCAGTAAAGAGTTACTGGTTTTCCAGCTCTTTATAATCTCAACTGAAACTTCCACAACCCTACTGTGACCAAAGAACCTTCTTAAGTGATGTTGCAAAGTTTGTCATGCATTTGCATTGCAGTTCGCAGTTCTCAGTTTAACTGAACTACCTGAAGCACCAAAAATATGTTACAGAAGAGGTTATAGCACATGCAGGGATCTCTTTCAACACACATCTGATAACTAGCAATGAGAAAACCTCCTCACCCCTTCAAACTTTAGTGAAAGACAAGAATTACAGCAAATCAACACTTAGTCCTTAAACATCAGTCCTGCAGGGAACTCATGTACTTGCATTGCAAATTCATTGCTTGGAAGTAGATTTTAATCTTTATTATAAAAACACCATCTAAGCTAGGAATTTTTAAAACATTTTTACCATAGCAATCCACTTGGAGTTCATGTAAGCCATGTACATTCTGTGAATGTGAAATTTCAGATACAGCTTATCTGATGTTTATTTGGTATAATACTGCATTTATCACCTTCAGGATGAGTATTGTGTAAGTGGGTATGATCAAGTGTTTATTTAAGCTTTCAGATGATAAAATAATTAAGTCCACAGTGAAACAAAGGTTTTACCAAACTGTTCACTAGATTACTTATCATATCTCTGACTAGCATTTATTGCACATCTAATAAATAACATTATTTTAACTGCAACATCTTTGAAGTATGAGTAAATAACAAATTACTATGTAATACCTAGAGCCAAAGGTAGTTTATATGCCAAAAAAGTTTTTAGCATTCCTGTCTTAATTGCACCAAAAAATTTTATCGTTCGTATATTCCTTAGCTAAGGGAAAAAAAGAAAAAAAAAAAAAGAAGATATGAATCAGTGTGTTGTCCATCTCTTGCTAACACTTTCTTCAGATATCTTAGATAGGAGTGATATTAGGATGTGAAGAGTGGAGTAAGTGCAGCATTTGTGACTACTCCCATTTGGAGGTGGAGGTGTGCAGTGCTGGTCAGTGCTGGCCAGTGCTGGCCAGTATGCTGGCCAGTATGCTGAGCCTGCACTGGGACTCGCCATGTCCCCCTCTGAACTTTGCTGATAGGAGTAGCAGAGTGACAATAATGCAGGCTCCAGCACTCTAGCGTTAGATAGTTCCACTTTGCTGCTCCATTCCCCTCCTCCACACACCTAGCTACTCTGCTCCCAGTCAGCTGCCACAGCCATAGAAGAAACAGGACCTCTGAGGTGCTATCCCCATGGTGCTTCCAGAGACCTCATTACCATCACACTTTGCTGCACCATTTGAAGCATCTGGAGGTAGGGAAGAGGTGAAAATGCCTCAGACATAGACACAGCAGGTGAGAGGGAGATAATAGCCTGCAAGTTACTTGATGAAAATCAGCAAAAGCATGGAGCGCCACACTAAAAATAATCATGGATAAACCAGAACTATGATTCATGCAAACTCAAACTAGACTATTTATACAGGTTACATTTAGTTCAAATAAGAGCTGTTAGTCCCTACATCTGTCCTCTTTTTATGAGCTTCACAAATCTGAACAGATTTCTTACCTGCCAGAAGTCTGATCTTCCTCCGTAGTCTCACAGCAAGGATCAGTTTTTGCCTAGCTTTTCTTCTCCCAGATGTCTTTCGGATAGAAAGATAACCAAGAAGTAACACTACCATAGCTTTATTCCTTCCATTCTTTCTCACTTGCCAGCAAAACTTGTAAATTTTTCAAAAGCATGCTTTAATTGATGATGGATAGAAACTGTTATGGATGAAGGTAACACTGGATGGCTAACAGAATTAGGATCTTCATAACTTAATTTCCCCTGGATAAGAACTCTGATCAGTGCTCATAATGGAGAATTTTGCCATAATTGGGAGTTTGGCTTGATAAAGTAGTGGGTTTGTTTGCAGCTGAAGAATAAGTTTCAATGCCAAAGCTGAACTGTAGAAAAGATTTGTCTATCTTAATATCTAATACAGGATAGGTAGCTATTAACACCAGTTTCATGCATGAAAAAAAATAAAATCTTTAAAAAGTAGCACTACTCACACCTACAGGTAATGCCATTAGCCGTTGAGCTCTTCAGAACTGTTTTTTGTTAAAATGAATGAGACAGAAAATAAGGATTTATTTTATTTCTCGTTACGTTCAGTGTCTTTTCTGTTTTTAAAGTGTGAGCCTGGTGTGACATTTAGTAAATCTATTGATTCATTACACTGCTGAGAAGACACATTCTGCTGCATTTATCAACCCTTAAAGTTTTGATCCAGATTCCTGGGGATACTGAGGGATAGATACTGATGGAGGGAGCAAGAGAAGGAGACAGGGAGGACTCACTAGGAGATGAAAAAAATTATTCACTTTCATCAATAGGAATAAAAATATCAGATCTTATCAAATGTATCAGTTTAAGTTGGGCTTGTTCAAAGGAAATGTATATATCTGCAAATTTTAAACACAGTCCTATTTGTGGCTGTGTAAATTCATTTTCTGTAAAAGAGAAAGTTTGTAATTTGTTATTATATAGCTTCTGCAACTTACTGATTAAAAGCTGTCCATCAAAAGAATTGGTGACGCAGACATAACTCACTGGTGAGCTATTAACAACAGATTGATTACATGAAGAATGTAGAAAGATAGCTTATCTTTGTGCTGTAGAATTCTATATGACTGGAAAAGTGAGAGGAGTTTGGAAAACACTTTATCATTAAACTACCTTGAAACAAGCTTGAAATGGATCCCTCCACCCAGGTTTTCCTTCATGGACTTGCAGCGTTGACCGCAGTTGTATCAGTTAATCTCTTCAAATCTTTCTTCTTCTAACAAAAGGAAGAGAATAGCAAGATATATTTAATGTTAAATTTTTAGTACTTTTTAAAGATTTTGTTTTTTTCATGTATAAAACTGGTTTTAACAGCTACCTACCCTGTATTAGATATTAAGATAAACAAATCTTTTCTACAGTTCAGATAGCTATAGTCTGAGGTGAATTATTCAAGGAGGCTGTGGAATTTCCATCAGTCATGAGTGGTTTTAAAGAACATATATTAGCATACATCTGTCCACCCAGAGGCAGGTATGGCTGATCCTACTTTTTGGCAGGAGAGATGACTTCCCAAGATCTATTCCAAATGTTGTGTTGCTTTTGTGGCCTTTGTCCTGGGACTGTAGCAAGAATCCATGGCTTCATGTATTTCTAACCTTTGGGGAAGAAAGCGTATTATGAAGTCAATATTCCTCAACAAATACATAATTCTTTTAGGATTAACATTTTCCTGTGATCAGTAACAGCATCTTCTGTGTTGCTCTTATAATGTACAGTGAGCTGTGAAACCTTAACTAATCTATTGGTTAAGAATTAGCTTTTGCATTGAATTATTGTCTTGATTTTCCTTTCTGTAAATTTACTAGCACTTTTGATCAATGCTGTATATGCACAATTCAGAAACAAATTTGGCAGGTCTTATCAAGAAGATAGAAGGAATGAAAGTGCCAAAGTGAAATCAACCTCATTGCCTCCATTTTTCTTTCTTACCCACATATTTTCTACTATGTCTTTGTAGTAAAAATGTAATATAGATGCTCTTTAAAATGCAAATATGTTGACAAAAAAAAAGGCTTTGTATCATGGCTTAAGCTTTGGTTGGAAAGCAACAAAAACTGCAAATTGTACAGGGTATTCACAAGGAAGAGTGGTTTTAATGAAAGCTGGTGAATTCTCAGTTGTCATAAAGTAAGCATTCATTATCAATTTACAAAATATTTGTTTATATACATCATTAAAAAGTACCATAATTTGGAGCTGCTAGAATGTTTTCTCAGATAATTCTTCCATTTGGAGATCTTATTGTAAATGGATTCCCAAAATATTTTTGCTGACTGAATGATAAACACAGTCACAGTGAGAAAATAAGCCTCAAACTGACATAATTTTCATTTAACAAAAGTTTGTCATTATTTCTGTTGTATCATTCACTCGGTACGTGAGCATGAAAAGAGGAAACCTGCTGAGTGTTTAAATATTTAACAAAGAAAAGTGATGGAACACCCAAGCTATCTATCAAGGTCTGATGATTTTCAGAAGTAAAAGGTAATATCTAGGTTAGAAGAAAGTGGAAAGTTATTGAGAAACAGTCTGTGCTTTCTATTTTCATTAAATCTTGGATGGTCATTCATTTTAGACACAGATCTATTACAATATTTTAGCTTAATGCTATGCCATTTTGATTAAAAATACAGATAATTTACACACATATAAAAATAAGAAACTGATATTGAAGCTAAACCTGATACTATGTATAAACTTTGGGTTCTCACATAAGCAAGTGTCAAGCAGTCAAGCACACTTTTTTAAAAGAGAATTCACTTGCTCAACTTCCCTTTCAACAATGTCTGTCAGGTTAGGATACCATTGAAAAAGCCAGGCATCTAGTGTACTCCCTTTAGTTCTCCTGGGGGCCAAGATACCTGTTGGTATTTGCTCCAGTAAAGGTTCAAATATGCTTAATAGAAAACAACTTCTTTCTGTTAAGTAGCTACCTAGTCAAGTCTGCATCCTTGCTTTGGTTTGGGTGTGTCATACAAATTGCAGGAGGACAATTAAATCTCTAATAGTAAAATTACAGTAGGACTTATGAAAATTCAGTGCATGTTTTAAGGAAACAATTAGAAATTGTATGGAAAACCGTACCTTAAATACGCATCCCATCAGAGGCAGATGGGAATTAGGATTCATTTGGCAACTGCCTATTGCAGCAAAAGCAAGGTGACTTAACTTACCTGGGCTATTTTTACTCACACATAGTCTGACCCATTTAGAACTAGACAGCTTTCTAGTTAATTTAATTCCAAGCCTATGCCCTGAGCTTGACTGTAAGAGACCTGGGTTCACTCTCTTTGCTGCTTGAGAAGATCTGAATTCTTCTTGCCTTCCAGGAGAATATCCCATAAGATATTCATGAGGGAGGAATATCTTCCCCTCCTCCCATTTCAGCCTGAAAGCTGTTCCACTTTGCAATAACTAATTAAATATTCAGTGCACCAAAAAAAGACTAAACTTGAGAGCAATTCCTTAGCCAAGGGCTATGGGTACCCCCCCTGAAGACGGAGAGCCACAAATCCTCTTCTTGCTCCACTGAAACCCTTGACATGGTAATCAGGGAAACAAGAATGAAAGTATTTGTTCTCAAGAGAGTGAACTACTCTAAGCAGAGATCAAAATAGGACACAACCTCCTTTCCTATCCAGGATAGTAGTTCTTTTAGAGATACTCATGAAATGTTTTGATTAATCTCTTCATGCAAAACTAAGACTTGACAGTAGGGCTCCAGCAAGTAGACATGAAGTTTATTCCATGTATTCTGAGCTTGAATAACATACTGAGACATAGAAGCAGGCAAAACAAAAGTCCTTGCTGTGAAGACCGAGGTGCTTCTGTCTAAATGCAGAATATTTACTCATTTACTTGCAGTGTAAGGATGGTTGTATCGTTTAGAAAATGAATTATTTTACTACTTAAATAAATTATTGAGGGGGTTGACGGTTGCAAACCTTAAAGTCTGTTGTTTTCTTAGAGCAAAGTAACACTAAATGTTTAATTCATTTATTATGTATCATTAATAACTCAGTGATAATAATTAACATAGCAATATGGCCTATCCTTATAATCCTGAAAGGATAAAATGCTTTGCTAATTGGTTAACTATAGTAATGATTAATAATAAATAAAGGCAGTCATATTTCTTTCCTAGGGATATCATATCTGTCCTTTTAGCAATTCATAATGGACCTCTGGGTTACTTGTTCTAATTAGTGGGTTGAGACACTCTTATTAAACATGTACTAAGTAAAACTAAATTGTATTATGAGGCAGTATGCACTTCATATGTCATATATCATGAGAGACATTTCCAGCAGTAGAATACAGAAAACAGACTAGTCTCTCAGTGGTACTCCAAAATAGAATTGACTGGGAAAACCACAGAATTGTATGGCATTGTAGCCATTTGTACCCAGAATCTATTTGCCGCGATTGAGAGACAGGACGTAAGGCCTTTCCCTACATCTCTTTTTCCTTGCTCCTGTGCTTGCTATTTGAGTTTTAAACTAAAAGCTTAAGAAATCACGACCAGCTGTATAGCACTACACATACACTACAGAACTTTCATTGTTGCAAGTGAAAATCTATGGCCAAATCTTAATAGATAGTAATTTTTTCTTTTTTTTTTTTTTTTTTTTTAACAGAAGTAGTAAGAGCAACCCAGAGTTCTTAGGGCTTATGGGTTCTACTAAAGAAACACCTTTTTGCTGATATGTTTTGGCACCAAGAAACTGCCAGCCTGGGCCATGCCTAACCTGTGTGTGTTATAAACAGATCAGTTCTGTTTATAAGTTGAGTTGTTACTCTGATATGAGCATGAATATGACACTAATCTTCATATTGGAATAGCTAAATGTCATGTCCAAGTTGATTGATGTGTGTGTTGTCTTGACTGCAGCCTTCCACAGTGAAATGAAGGAGCCATAAAGGAGGGAGGGAGAGAGAGGAAAAAGGAAAGAAAGGGAAAAAAAGGGAATCCTTTAGTTAGGGATTAGTTTTTAGTTAAAATGTTTGCCTGTGGCAAGAGGAAATCACAGATAACTTCAAGGATAAGAGGTTAGTTTTTCTGGTGGTTGGATTCTTCTGAATTCCCTTTAAATTTACTCATGATTTGGAGAATTTATTTATATGATAGAAAATACATTATTTAGCGGTTATGTGGCTGGAGTTTAAATGACTGGCAACTGGATTTTTTTCAGGACCTGGACAAAAAGTTGTAGGAACTTATCCAGAAGAAGGGACTAACTAACTAGTTCATCATCTACTCTGCAATTGCAAATAGCAGAAGTCATAGTTTCGAAGCAGTCTTATTCTCAGTTTTCACAGATTATTCTGTTTTGCCAGGTGAGCGGCTTTATAATCATGTTTTGCTTTCATCCCTTATTTTTTTTTCTTTTATAAATGCTGCTTGTGAATAGGAAACTATTGGTTTTTCTTGAGTGCTCCACTGGAGTAAGTAAGTTAAGTTTCCCAGATCTGGGGAAACGAGGGCATTTTATATTTTGTAGTCTTCCCTTCAAAGTAAAGGGAAAGCTATTACAGAAGAGGCAATACAATTTAAACTTTTAGAGATTGTCACCTTCAATTCTAATTGTTTCTATGAATGAAGGTTTATTAAATTCATTCCCTTAGTTCTGAATAAGTATAATGCTGAATTGTAAATTCTAAATATTTTTCTTTCTGATAGAAATTAATTTTAGTTTTAAACTGAAACTAGAATTGTCACACATATTTGATTTATTTATTGTTCACTGCTAATGCTGTAATGTGACAAATGAAATAGTTTAATGTGGCTTGATCGTTTCAGACTACTTTGTAAAAGTGCTGAACATAATCCCAATTCCCCAAAATCATTTGACCATAAGAACAAAACCACTTTTAAATAAGGAAGAAAGCTACTTATGTACTTAAGCATTTTGAAGGCTACCTAGAGCCAGATAACAAAGGAAAACACCTCTTTCCCCAACAAACAACATTAATACCTGTTTGTTTTAATAACAGCCATACCTAAAAATCTATTTTAAACTGAAATGAATGCTTAGGAATTCTCCACTGATTTTTTTTTTTTTTTTTTATAAACTTTTTTTCGTATGTTGCCATGCTTTATTTTTTGTTTCTTCAGAAATCTTTTAGCTGGAAGTAGCAATGTTGAAGCTAGTGCTGGAGTGGTACAAGTTGAAATAGAGATCTTGAGGAGATCCAAGAAGGACAGAAAAAAATAATATAAAATGATAAATATAAAATAAATACTAAATATAAAATGGATTTCTGAATTTTATTTAAATAATATGCATATATCAGCTTGTTCAAATGAACAGGTTTTAAATATGAAAGTGGTGCTTCATCCATCTCACCCCTCATATTTCTCACAGGACTGAGCAATGAGTTACGAATTTACTTGATAAAAATTCAACCTTAGAACAGAAAGAATAAGTTGTGCCTAAATAAGAACTGTAGCTAATTAAATATACATAATTTAATTCTTTCATTTTCTTTGGCAAAGCTTCGCAAGACTTAATATTACTTTAATCAGTATACTTAAAATGAAGCAATAAAAATTGAAATTAGGTTTGAAAAATGGAAATTAAGCAAACACTTGCAAAGAATTCTGTTCTTTTGTCAGAATGCCAAAGTAGAATTATGAGTCAACTTTATGAAATTTATTAGAGAACTAGTTCAGTTACATGAAAGAGAAAATATGAAATTTTGCTGGTTTAATTATATGCCCAATTTGGTGTTATTACAGTAGTTTTTCTTGATTAAAATGTTTAATGGGAACACTACATAGCACTATCTGGCATATTGACAGTTTGAAGAGTTGAATGAGCCAGCTATTGAGGCAGCTAAAGAGCACTCTCATCTTAATCCTGAACACTTTGTTCTTTCTAATGGAAATGCATGTGAAACAGCTGCCTGTAAAAAAAAAAAAAAAAAAAAATTGAAGGTAATTTCGTCACTCACTGGATGACACAAAACCCTCTTATATATAGTAAGGATTCATTTAGGATGGTTTTGACACAATGCAAGGATCTGTAAGAAACCATTTAAGTTTGTATGGCTTTTTCTTCAACTATTTTTTAATCTATGGATAGCAATAGAGATGGGAGTTTTCCATTAATTTTAGCATATTTATCTTTTATCTTAGCACCCCAGATATTCATAACTCTGCAAAATTAACAATACTACATGGCAAAATTATAGTTGAAATGCACATAATTTCCTTCCTTAATTATAAGGCTCAATAGCATGAATGCTCTTTAAATCTTTGAAAAGTCCATCAAATATCCCTGCTAGGCTTTTATGCAAGTAAAACTTTTCCTTTGATTCCCAGCAGAAAATTCTTTTTTCTAAATCTATGACATTTTTGACTGATGAGCAGAAGTCTTCACACCACCCAGCAATTGTCAATGTCATGGGTTCAGCAGTAGCAGTCATTTTTCTCCTTCTTAGTAGTTGGTGCAGCACTGTGTTTTTAACTTGTGGCC
>JAOEHY010034910.1:14309-24491 GCA_025447955.1 Psilopsiagon aurifrons | reverse complement strand
AGCGGGCGCCCGGCCCGGCCGCGCCCGACGGCGGCCCCCAGCCGCCAAGCCGCCCGCACCACCCCCCGCATGCTGCTCAGCTACCAGCCCGCTCCTACTGCCGGCCGCAGGCCAGCGTCAGCACCTATTGGCGGAGAGCACGGCAGGCCGCGAGGGGGAGCGCCTCCTACACATAGGCTTAGTCATCTGCCAATCAACGCTGACAGCCAGTAGCGTGAAGACACAGTGAGCCTCGTCCCACCCAGCAACCCTGGGGCCGCCTTGCTTCCTATTTGTGGAGGCAAGGGGCTGCTGCACTTCCACTGGGAGGAGACCCTGTCAATCTAACGTGGTCGCCCCGCCTCTGGGGGCGGCCATTGGTCAGGCTTGCCCGGGGCGGTGCGTTGCGCTGCGCGTCCCGGGGCTGGTGATGGGCGGGCAGCTCTTTCCGCTTCCGGGTGAGGGTGGAGCTGGAGGTGGAGCTGGTGGCGGCCGGGCCTCGCCGCTCATCGGGGTGCGCCTGCTGCGGTCCCGTGCTCTCCACGGAGCCGTCCGCTTCCCCCCTGGGCGGCGAGGCGCAGCCTGAGCCATGAGGCGGGGCAGGGAGAGCACGGCCGCTTGCTGGGCGGTCGCAGCTTTCTTGCCTGGCGTGTGGGTAGAGGCTGGGGGTTCCGTGGAGCCGTGAGGGTGGAGCGGTGCGGTTCTGTGTTAGAGCCGGGGAATGTGCTGCCGCCGCCTGCCCCTGCGGTGGGGTTTGGAACTTTATCCAGCTGGCTCTTCGGACGTGCGGGCTGTGGGGGGGCTTCGTGGGTGGGGGTGCGAGCGGGAGTCAAACCTGTGTTCATCGGCTTGACGGAACCCGGGTAGAAGGGGATTGCAAAGGGACGGGCTGCTCCGAGGCATTGGCTACCTGTGCTGAGTGATGTGCCTTGGTGCTGAAGCGCGTTTAGATCTGCGAGTTGTAGCGGTGGAAGCGTAGCCTTGAAAGCGCAGTACTGCTGAGTCGGCACCTTTTGTTACCGGAGGCAGCGGAGGTTTTGTGTGGGGAGCTGACAAAGTGCGGGTGGGTCTGTTAACTTGGTGGCTTTGGCTGTGCTTAGTGACTTGTTTGGTTGCCTTCTCTTGCTCGGGCTTGGTTATTTTTTAATGCGCTAAAGCAGGCGGTTTATATTACTGAGAAACTAGCAAGTCTTTGTACACTTTGCTGTAGTGCTAGGAGGAGAGACCTGAGTAACCGGTAGTGTTGCACAGCGAGATCTGTCACTGGAACAGCTGGTAGGTGTGCCATCAAGAGGGAGAGATGAGAGCAAGACCGGGATGGCTGGCTATATGCGCAGAGGGGTTGGTTCAGTTGATGTGCCAGCAGATACACGGAACTGCCCAGCATCAGCCAGAGAAGTGTTGAATTTGGAACTTGTCCAAACAATTCTGTGCGCCTGAGCAGATGCTATATTCTTTCCAACAACTTGGAGCAGAGCATGGAGTCTCCTACACCAGCCAGGTCCATCCTGTAAGTAAAAGAAAATATTGAAAGGTTTTCCTCTATGCTAAACCACAGTACTGGAAATAATAGAAGTGTATTTCTGAGTATTAATTCACATTGCAGCTCAAGGACCTGGCCTTTCCATATATTTAATGGCCATTTGTATTACTTGCTTTTGTAAGGAAAATATTTTTTTCCACCCAGCTCTGCACATGTGAGACCGGTTTATTTTAGCATTCAGAAAGCTGTTTGCTAGTTTGTGATTTTTGTGGAATCTGAGTGATGCTTGAGTGACAACTTAGTTTTCATTTTCTGTGAAACCACCTTCAGGCATGACTTTTGTTGTGTCCTTTATTTAAATTTAATTAGAACACATTCCGTGGGGAATTGTGGCAAATTTTCAGTTTGTCATCCCATGTGAATAGCTTCTGAATAAGAAAGTGTTGCTGTAGTATTTGAAAGTATATCCAATGACAAAGAAATACTTCTTTTATGAATCTAATGGTATAGTTCACCTACTGTTGATGAACATTGTGCATTTTCTGTTTCAGTATGTTTTGTTTTTAACAGAACATCAGAAGCCAGGCATAGTAACACTGATCAAGCCACAAAGAAGATACTGTTTTCTGTGGTTTATATATTGTAATTAATATGGTGCAAAATTGCGCAATATGAAAAAACTAATCCAGTATCCAGTTCATGCAAGATAAAACTTCAGTAAATTCTGCAAAGGGAAAATATGTCTTTCTATTTGTTGAATTGATATGATATACCAAGACAGATGCTTAACAAGTGTTAAGTGTGATAGCACAAGTGGCCTAGTTTGTAATTTTTATTTGGCAGAAAGACTCCTGGCACTTTAAGATCCTGAGGAGTCAGAGGAGAATGAGATGAAAATTGAGTAAAAAGAAAGAAATTTTTCTCTTCCTAAAAGTACCTAAATGTCTTCTTTCAAAAAAATGTTGGGCTGTAAAAGGAACTTTGCATTACTTGCCTTCTTGAATTTCATTCTATCTGTTTCTATAAGGACATGGTCCTTTAGAAATTGTAAGTAAAATAAAGACATTAGACTGAAGTGAAATAAACCCTCATGAAGATATGTTCCTTCTAGAATAACATAATCACAGTTGCAGTTTCAGACTCTGTAGTCTAAGAGGTGCCCTTGGTTGTTAGTACTCTGGGCATACCAGGCTTGCAGAGAGAACACCTGTGTGAGGAAGCCGAGGCATGCCTGTAAGAGTCGCAGCAGCAACATGCGCAATATTCCTCTAACATTACAATTCTGTTGACACGGAGATAATGACTTATCCCATGTCATTATTGATCTATCAACAGTAAGAGCAATTTTGCAGTCTGATATTGTTTAGCAAACTAGAAACAATTGCTGAACACTGAAAAACTGCTATAAATGTTAGAAAGCTTTGCAAGTCTGTGTATAGGGTTAAATAAAAGTACTTGAATTTACAGTTAATCACTGTAGTTTCGTGAGACTGGCCTATGAGATAATAATGTGGTCAAATGCTTTTGGAGTATGCAGTGTGCAGCATTCTATTGGTGGATAAACACTTCCCCTACTTATAAGACCTAGAACAATTAGCCCATGAACACACTAGAAAAAAGAGATAATTGTTACCTTGTCCAGTCTCCTACCAGTCTAAGTGAAACTTCTTATATTTTCCAGATAATGATTTAAATCAGCTGTTCAGAAGAAATATTAATGGGACTCCTGTAAGACTCCTGACATTTTGCTGATGTTCCTGTTAGAAGACCTATCACCTCATTTTAAAAACAGTAATAAAAATGTCGTATTCAAACTGCAGGGCTAAGATGCTAACAGTCACAAATTAGGTTAGTTTCAGGCATTCTGCTGGTGAACAGAACTACTAGTTATGAATTGGTGGTTTGAGGTTCTTGTACAGTACACAAGAAGGCAGGCATCTAAGAATGATACTGTCAGCAGAAAGATTTTTGTTTGCTGTTTTCTTAAAAATGGGAGGGCTAACTTAGCTGGTGAGAAACATGAGAAGCCCCATTTCAGCATATCAGAACAGGACACCTCTTTGTGTCCAAGTCAGTCAGATATCTGTCTATCTTTCTGACTTGTGATAGCATCTGGAAATGAAGTCCCTTAATGTGCCTTAACAATTGAGCTCTACTTGGGCCTGTTTGTTGTCTTTTGAAGCCTTTTAGTGGGATGGCTGCAGCTGTTCTGCATGCCAGGTCAATAATTTCCAAGCAACATGTGGCAGCACCAATATATCCTCAATTTTGAGAGCGTTAAGAATGCTTAAAATGTACTTACAATGCTGGACTGCACAGTTAAAATTTGTGTGGGATGCCTAAATTGTGAACACTGAAGAAATGTCTGTGGAAAGTTCATGGTTATTTTGAAGATATGCTAGTTTGAGAAGTTGCTGCAACAAGCAGCAGAAATGTAGAAGTGATGCAGGGCTTTTACTGGCATAGAAGCTCAGGACCTATGGGAAACTGACGTTTTGGATCTAACCTGGAGACCTGTAAGCAAATTTGTTTCTGAACTAGATGGGTAGTAATATTTCTAGATTTATAGCAGATTCCCAAGAGGCTGTTTGCACTAACTTTAAGATACAACAGGTGAAGCATATGTACAAAGTAACCTAAGTTGGTTTAACTGATTTGTGATCTACATGATCTAAGGCAGTTTTTTGACTTGGATCATGTAAGGATCCTTTCTTCTGTGGCAGAAAGAGGCCATGCTAATAATCAAAGGAAAAATGTGACCCCCACATTTACCGAATAGAATGAAAGATCATGCTAAAGTTTGAACATGGACCTTTAAACAAGACACTCTTCAAGCTTGCTTCTTATTAAGAGATTGTGTATATGCCTTTGTGTAGTAACACTCTGCTTTGTCAATTGTGAAGCTGTCCTGGAACCACGACATCTATGAATTTTGTAATAGAGTAGAATTATTATTTGGGATAAGCAGGGTCCTTACAACTATTCTGTCTGACCAGAATCTTAGATCTTTGTTCCTTACTTGCAGATGGTAGGGGTGCTCAAGTTTTTCAGTATTATAGAGGAAGCATAATTTTATATACTTTGAGCTTTTATGCAGAGCTGAAAAATTTTGCATTTAATGAAAATATCTCTTGCCTCTTTTACCCAGGAGCTATGAATGTCAAAATCTTTCACAGGCCTAAAGAAACCTGGGCAAAGTCAAGGAATAATATTGATCTGCTAAATATACAGATACTGTTACGGGATCAAGTCTTGAGCCATAGAAAGCTAGGGACCAGGATTATAACCATATGCATGTCCTATGCCTTGCTTCCTGTGCATTCCTGTTTGACCAGTATTACAGAAACAGGATCGTGGGTTCTGAGTTTCTGATTTAATTTACTATGGTAATTTGGACAAATTGTAATTTATTTAAAATATGTGAAATGTCTTCTGGTCTTTCATAACTGGGGGGAAAGCCCCAGGGCACACTTTGCCTGGAAAAAAGATTCTTGTGCCCCAGTCAAGTTCTATTGGCACACTCCTGTGTATAGCTAGGATGGCAAGAGTGCTTTTGTCAGCTTACCTTGTTTTAAGAATGTGCAGTTGCAGTGGGGCAAGAAAAGCTCCAATTAGTGGGTGTTTTGTGCCCAAGAGGGGGGCTCCCATAGCTCAGGTCTGTTGGCTGGGGAGCCTGAGTTACCAATGTCGCTAAAATGGCAGGCTGTAGTAACTGGATGTGTGTTGCCTCACAGTGATTACAGCAGTTCTTGTTAAGCACTTCTGAATTCCCTTATTTCTTCTATGTAAATGTATTTTAAAAAAGAAAAATACAGTACGGTATTTGTCAGTTTGAGAAATGCATCTCGTTACAAAAACTTCCCTCAGTTGTAATAAACAGTGTTGGCCATCTGATCGTCTCCATGGCAGAAGACATGTAGTACCAAGCATGTGTCATCACATGAGAGTTTCAACTGTATGAAATACTTCTCCAAGTAAAAATTAGCATTTTATGCACATAGCTGTATTGTAAAGTAGATGGGTTTGTGTCTTTAAATCTTAGTATTCTTGAATTTGTTAACACAATATTTCAATAAAGGTTTGGTTTTTTTCATCACTCACCTTTTAGTCTTTTTGGTTTGGGTTTTTGTTTGTTTGTTTGTTTAGGAATGTGTGTATACGTTTTAGCACATTTTTAAGTTTTCATAACATTGCTTTGAAAAGGAGCTATAGTCTAGCCAATGTTGTGACCCTAAATCACACATACCGTGGTTGCTTAATCTTTGCTTGGCAGATCTGTAATAAGGTATTTCTGGGGAGCCTGGAAGCTTTTTGTTAAACCATTCATCTTCAGTTGCAGTATTACCAATGTAATTTTATATTACATGTAATTTAAATAAGTTCTCATTTTTGTAAAAGAAAAAAAAAAGTAGAGGGTAATTCTCATACCACATGCTTGTGGAAGTGAAAAAGTGCTATCTTAAAGCAGGGATGAATTAAAACTTAAGCAAGTACCTAAACTAAAATTAGTCACTGCAACCAATGACACTTGTAAAAAGGTGTTTCTACTCCAACTATTATTTATTAAAGTGTTGTGCAGAATAAAATGACCCTCATCTCATAGAATCACAAAATAGTTAGGGTTGGAAAGGACCTTAAGATCATCTAGTTCCAACCCCCCTGCCATGGCCAGGGACACTTCACACTAAACCATGCCACCCAAGGCTCTGTCCAACCCGGCCTTGAACACTGCCAGTGATGGAGCATTCACAACTTCCCTGGGCAACCCATTCCAGTGCCTCCCCACCCTTACAGTAAAGAATTTCTTCCTCGTATCCAATCTAAATTTCTCCTGTTTAAGTCTGAACCCATTACCCCTTATCCTGTCACTACAGTCCCTAATTAAGTGTCCCTCTCCAGCATCCCTATAGGCCCCCTTCACTTGCTTTCATCTTTTTGTGTAGATTGTAGTTTTCAAGTTTTGATGCCAACTGGATTTGTTTTGATTAAAATTTCTCACAGGAGTTGCACTATAGTTTGTGCTTTGCTAAAGAGACCTTGAATTTGGATGAAGCAGATGTGAAGTGTGATGCGTTTCAGGAGACAGCTGTGGTGTGGAATCTGAGGGCTTGAAACTTCTGTCAAAGATCAGTTCTCGGTATGGGCATGGAAATCTGGCCATGTTTGGCCATGGTATGAGGTTCCGCAAACTCCTGTTTGTATACATATGAACTAAATTAAGCAAAATGCTTGCTGGGTTTTTTTTGTGTTTCGGGTTTTTTTTTCCCCCCCATTGTATGTGATATTGTCCCAGTATTTCTGAACTTTTGTGGGTTGGGCTAGAATCTGTTTCCTGTAACGAAAATAAGAAGAAGATGTGCAAAGATGTGGTAGGCTGAGACTCAGGCGGAGAGACTCATCTGATGAGATAGCTATATTGGTTGCTCCTAGAGATGGATAGGACAGTGTCTCCTTTCCAAGCCTATTCCAGTTATTGTGTATGTCACTTCAGAGCAGGAAGATTCTCAGACCAGATGTGTAGGCTAACGAGGGATGCTTGAGATGCGGAGTACGAAGGGGTGACAGAATGAGACTGACTAGGAATGTAGGTAAGGCTGTAGCAAAGAGGTTGATGGCATAGACAGCAAAAGCCACTAGAGCAGCACTGGATAAAGTTAGGAATAGAAGAGTTTGAGTTTTAAAAAATAAATGTACCACAGAAAAGTGGAGAAGATAGGACTGAAAGGGCTAAAGTTGGGTGGTGCATGCAAAATAGGTTTTCCCAAGAGCATGGAACCAAAACCTCAAAGCTTTTAGGTGAGAATAGTAGCAGAATGTCTCAACCTTCTGTGCCATTCATCACCATAGTGGCCATACAATGGTGATAAGCAAGCTGCTTGTAATCTTTCATTCATTCCCTGCACAAGGTACCAGTAGTGTGGTTTACCAGTGTGATCCTTGCCCTAGTGCTCCCAAAGATATACTGATCTGACATTAGCGTTTAGAGTTTATGGCTCTTCATTATATACTGACTGAGAAAAGTTCTTATGTAGCAACTCCTATAATCACCCAGTTTTCTGTCAAGCCATGTCCAACTTCTAGTAGGTGTAAAACAACACAAACCCCAAAACCCTGAGAAGACCCAGTGTTGAAACCTGCTGTGCCAAAGACATGTGTCACTGATAGGCTGCATACAATGTTACTCTGCCAACAAATTCTGTTCCTCCCACCCGAAGACTGCCAGGTGACTCATTACTTGAATAGCAATTTTACATTGCTGTACCCAAGCAAACATAAAGGGAAACATCCTAATACCTTGTAATTCTTGTTTGTCATTGGTTATGAGTGTGAATAAATGAGCATGCCATGTTAATAAGGGAGAGTAGCTACCCTGCAGCATTTTAAGTGCTTCTCTGTTGCCCTAAAGATATTGTGTAGGTTCTCCTATGGGGTAAATCATGCCAACACCACTGCTACTTCTGAAGTATTTGTTGTGTTCCATCCAGTCTGTTGGGTATTCTGTTCATCACAGGAAATGTCTGAAAACGCTGTATATTCACTGACAGATACTTGTGGTTTATTTTAGGGGCTGAACCAACTGCTTCTAAAAATACATTTGTTTCCTGTAAGGAAAGAGAACTAGAGCTGCTGCTCTTCCTTTTTCAGAAGCCTCTCCACCCTTCCACGGTGCTTGCAGTCATTCTTACCTCTCCTTTGTTGTTTAGGCGTGGTGTGTGGGCAGCTTCATATTACTTGGGTAGTGCATTGAATGCTCGTTTACTTAATGCCTGTGTATGCTGGTTTTTCTAACTCAGCATGTACAAAGCTGTTTGAGGTAGTAAAATCAGAGCTGTGAAAGCTTCCCTGTAGGGAAATGCAGAAGAGGAACTTAATTCAAGCAAGGGTTAGATAGTGATGCACTGTTCAACACCAGCAAGCTTTCTCAATGCAGGGAGCTGTTTTTATTTTGGACTTAAAAGGTCTAGGTATATAAAGTAATTTCCTACAGGGTAGTTTCATAAGGAAACCACTCATTGCTGCCAGTGAGGGTTGCTCATATACTCACTGTGATGACAGCAAATTTTCACACTTCACAGATAAGATTTTCTGTTACCTATCTACCTATTCAAGACACATTCCTTTAGAGTACAGCCCTTTTGGATTGTGTACAGTTCCTCACACTATTCTAAAGGTCATTAGCAGATAATCAGCTCTAAATTACTATAGGGAAAGAGCAATTGCATTGGCATAGATTCAGTTTTACACACTGGTGATACAAACTTTACTCCAAGTAAATAGTCTGTCAAAACTGTGCTGATAAATAAAGTAGATTTTCAAAGCTAGATGATAGTCTTGCTTACAGAGCGAGAATAGAGCAGCCAGTTTCCCTCTTAGTGAGGACTTAAAAGGTCAGTCACCAAAATTTTGCCACTACAGGCCCCACTGTGGGCATTTGGTGATTCCAAGGTCAGAACCAGCTATGAAAGTACACTCCTCACCATTAAATTCTGACAAGAGTTCCATTTACCTTCTTTTTCTGCTGCTGAGGATGATGGTTTGTGAGCAAGTTAAATACAGAGCTATTCCAATTAACGCGGTGTTGGGATATGGCTGGCAGATCACCTTAAATACTCGGCTGTGGGCAGCTGTAAGCCCATGGCAGCTGCCTTGGCTGATGCCACCAAGGAACACTACTGATGGGAGCCAGCCTAGCTCAGACGGTATTAGTAGGTCAAGAGCTGTCCTCCTCACCCTCTCTTTTCTTCTGAACTACGTATTTGGAGGCACTTGGCCGCAGTACTGGCATGTGTGGTCAGAGATTTTTATCGCAAACATCACGTTAGGCAGGTGAACCGCACAAGTTCTCGGCAGCAGGGGGCAGCAGTATAGCTTCTGCCGAAGAGCTCGGGTTTGTGGCTCATGAAATACGAAGTTCTTCGCACGTTCATTCAGCTTGTTTAGGTTAGGTTATTGTTCAGACATGAAGAAGCTGTATGTTCTGTTCTCCTTCCCTCCCTGTAGCTCAGTGCACTGGTTGTAATGTACTTAGAACTTTATGATGCTGCAGATGGAACACAAGATGTTCCCAATTCGCTGGCTTCCCTCTTTGGGTTATTAGAACTGACTCTGTGCCTGGCAACTCACCACCACTACTGCTCCTTTTGCTGCTGATAGGTCCCGGAGTATATGCGGTAGACTTTTTGCTTGGATAGAGTACAGGGGAAGGAATCACTTGGATCAGACTAGTGGAAACCGGTTTGTTTCCTTAGGTTCTTGGTTGTTTCTTTCTTCCCAAAATGTCAGTTCTAACACCATGCATCCATATGAATTCCTGTTCGTACTAACTGCCATAAGTTGGGGTTGTTGCGTTTATGTATAGCAGCCCGCTTGCTTTCTGGACGTTCCGATGGAACACAGAAGAATTTGCCCGCGTGCTGGCATGGCTCGCTGCCGGCTCCCAGCGTGGGTGAAGACTCCGCGTGGCCTGTCACCCACTTCCTAATGCTTGGTGACTCAGAGCTCCGAGACCCCCGGACGCGGTACTGTGAGAAATCCGAGTTCTCTCTTCTGGTGCGTTTTACTCCTCCAACAAGCAGCAGAACGCCAGTGCTCACCTGTGGCCGCGGGCACCTGCCGTGCCGCCGGTTCCCGACCAGGGGCTCCCGTCACGGCGGCTGCTTGCGGGGCGGGAGGGCGAAGCGGGCCGCGGCCCCGGTTACATAACGCCGCCCGCCGGGCCG
>JAOEHY010034910.1:0-14209 GCA_025447955.1 Psilopsiagon aurifrons | reverse complement strand
TGAGGGCGGGCCCTCCGCGCAGACCCCGAGGCGCGGGGCCGGTGCTGGGTGGCCCCGCTGAGCGCGGCTGAGCGCCCAAGCGAGCGGCGGGGCAAGGGGCAGAAGAGTCACCGCGGCCCTTTGGGCTACCCGCGAGGGAAACGGCGGCGGCGGTGGGTGCCGCAGCGGTGAGTGGACGCGGGCCCGCCGGACGGGGCCTGCGGCGCTGCCGGTGGCGCTGCTCGGGGCCTGTTGCCGGCACTCGGGGAGCAGGCGGGGAGGGAATAACGGTGAGGCGGCGGCGCCCTGGCGTTGCGGCGTCCCGTCCCACCGGGGCGGGGGGAAGCTCTGCTGGCTTCGCTGACAGCCCGCCTAGCGCCCAGACTCTCCTGTTGCTCGGTGTTGCCCACCGGTCCCGTTCCGTGTCCCGCTGTCCCCGGGATCGGCGAGGCGGGGTGAAACGCCGGGTCCTTGGCCGCCACGGTGCCGGCTCCCTCCGCCCGGTATAACGGTTGCAACGAGAGCCGTCGCAAAGCGGGAGGGCTTATCCTTGACAAGGACCGACCAGGCCAGCTCCCTGAGCTCTGTGAGAGCTCTCGAGGTACTGCTAACGTATGTAGGTAACAACGCAGGTGCAGTAATTGCAGCATACATCGCTAAATAATCTAAGGTAAACGGGTAATCCTTTTAGTTGAGTTCTTTTTACAAATGGCATCTGTGAGCTAGCACCAGCCTGGTGGAAGTGCTTAGCTGCATTCTGCAACTTTTCTTTCCTGGATGTCAGGCTCTTGCCAAAGCCCTTCTCAGTGCCACTGTCACATTTCATCTCCTGGTCCCCACTGCCAGGACTCTGCTGCAGTTTGCTAGTTCCGTGTTTCTCGTCTCCTTCCCCACCTCTTTTCCCTTCAGATCTATTAAATACATCCTAGCTTGTCTCTGTTGTCCTTAAGCAGGACTGACTTTGTCTCCCTTTTTCTTCCTAAGCAGTTTGAAGGTTTCCCAGTTTTTTTCCATATGAGCCTGTGCCCTAATTTTTAAATTATGCGTGGCTCCTGTATGTAAGCACCCCTCATCCCATCGTGTAGTAAGGCTTTGGTTTCTCATACACTTCTGTCTGCCTTCACTTTTATTCCCAAATCCATATTGGTTTGGCATGTGTTAATTTAGGCCTTTGTCCAGGAAAATTTTATTCCTAGAAATAGGTTCACTCAAATAGAGTAACAGACTGAAATCTGCAGGAATTACGGATTTATATAATGATTAATTGTGAAAACGATGGTCACAAGACACTGCTTTCTTTTGCACGTTCATCAGAGCAGGATGCTTGCCTGTCCTTTGCTTCAAATGTAAGCCTGGCTATCTTAAATCATTAATGAAATGTGTCATTGTGCTACTCTTACCAGGTTCTTGCTGCTTCTTTTGGATGTTACTGTTAAGCCCTTGGCATGTGTGTGCCACTTGAAAATCTTTGTGCGCAGTAGTTGTTTTCTGAGGAAAGAATTTAAAAAATGCAGCAAAACTTTAAAACCTGATTGGTTGCTTCAGATGTTTTCCTTCTAAAAGTGTCCTTGGTGAAATGCACAGCAGCTTGGCACAGTCTCTGCAGTTGCCAAGTGCCAGTTGGATCTCAAGGAAACATAACTTGTTGCAATCAGTCCCCTGGTGACTTTTATTTCAATGAGGAGCAAACATCTGGTGAGTCATGAGAGCATTGTTTCCTACAAACTAGCTATCAGGGAGTATAGTCTGACAAAGCTGATGAGCTCTATAAAAACAGCTTTCCCCTACACCCAGTGTTGTTGTCGCGTTCTTCATGAATCATCAGATCCAGAGTCCTGTCAAAGTCCTAAGGAAGGCAGAACTAATAACCATTCAGGGTGCATGCAGTACTGTGGTGCTTGCCCCTCTTGTGTTCTGTCTTTTGCTAGTTCCGGTTCTTTCCTTCAGCTGTGTATTCCACTGCTCCTCCTTTCCCTCCCATCCTGGTCAAGACTTTTACTGTGCTTCCACGTCTGTTCCTGGTGCGTATGTCCTCTGTGGCCTTCATGCACTGACCTTGTTGAAAAGAATGTCCAACTTTTCCTCTTGTGTAAGCCATTTCTCTGTGTCCCTCCAGTTATCTGTGGCTCCCAAAGAGTCCTGAAAACCTCTGTGTACACTAATGGATGTTCAGCCTTAGGATGTGGCTGTACCTGCATCTACATGCCTTTGAAGAGCAATGCTGATGCCTGAAAGGATGCTCCAGACCTACCACTTGCTTTACAGCTTTGAAAGCTAACTAGCCTTCTTCTTTTAGCATACCTTCTGATGGAAACATGGTTTATACCGTCTCTTACTATGTGCTCGCACATGCATTTTCGTATTTGTCCTTTAAATGTTGTTTTATTGCCAATCCCCAATTTCATCTGTGTATGATGTAAAGAGAACGGCTCCAACATAATTAAGTTCTTGCAGATTTTATAGAAACAGACCAAAAGGAAAAGCAGGTCTACAGTCTGACACTTGCCAGTTTTCTCCAGTTTTTTATTCGTGACTGAGTGATACATTCTTATGTGACTGCCTCCACTTGGCAACAAGATATTGGGTTGTATGAAGTTGTAAAGAGAAAAGGAGAATGATTTTTGGGGTAAATACATCTGAACTGGAATCTCTCTCAAAACTTGAAAGACGATAACTAACTGATTGGGTACCTTGCATTCTGAACACAAAAACAGAAAATCTTAGTATAGTTAAGTGTAGACATTTAATCAACCAAGGAACACAGTTCTGTAGGAGGTCTGATTTCCTGAGTTGTGCTGGTCACAAAGTGCTTTGTTTTTATGGCTCTGCATCTCCAGGGCACAGCTCCTGTCTTTGTTCTGCCAGGCACACATTTGTGCAAGTACAGCAGGGATATGATCTCATCTACTGTCTTTAGATCTATTTTATTTTCACAAAATTGGCCAACAGTTTCAAGACTTACTGAATGTCAACATATAAGCATAATTTCCTTGAAACTATGTAAAAGTGATTGCCACCCTTGCTCAGAATAATGCATTCCTTGATGTGGCTGGTAGAGCAAATCCCAGATAATTTGTAACAATGACAAAATATTGGATTTTTGTTTTGTTTTTAAACTATTAGTCCTTGTCAACTGTAGGTGGGGTTTCATGGCACATCTATGACCTCTCTTGGCAAACTTGTTCTACCATATATGCAGGTGAGGTGGCGTCCTTAGAAAGGGTCCCTTTACAACTGCGTCTTATGTGCCCACTGAAGGATTGTGGGCTAAGTGTGAATCCTGACAATTCAGGCATATGGAGGAAAAAGCCACATGTTAATATCAAAAATTCTTGAGCTTCAGAGATGTTAGCAGAGGGTGTAACTGGCAAAGGAGGTTTTTTTTTTTTTACTTGGCACAGTTATATGAAGACAAAGGTATTGAGGCACCTGAGATCAACAGGAACAAATACGGGGTTCCTCAGTACCACTTTGAATCTGGCTAAAAACCTCTCCACTGTGTTTGGAGTGTAGGCAGTGAAATACCTGTACTCTTCAAGGAAGGTATTTCTTAAGGTACTGCTTACTGATGGTCAGTAATATCTTGGCTTTCTCAGGCTTCATTTGAATGAAATTCCATGAAATTAAAAATGAAAAGCAGGTGTTCAGGATCTCTTTTGATCATGTGCGTCTGCTCTGCTCTGTCCTCTCACAGAAGTTTGTGAGAGGACAAGGGGTAATGGGTTCAAACTTAAACAGGGGAAGTTTAGATTGGACATGAGGAAGAAATTCTTTACTGTAAAGGTAGTGAGGCACTGGAATGGGTTGCCCAGGGAAGTTGTGAATACTCCATTCCTGGTAGTGTTCAAGGCCAGGTTGGACAGAGCCTTGGGTGATATGATTTAGTGGGAGGTGTCCCTGCCCATGGCAAGGGGGTCGGAACTTCATGATCTTAAGGTCCTTTCCAACCCTAACTATTCTATGATTCTATGAATGGTAGGATTTGTGCCTTTAGTTAATATTGTTACATTAAAGTATTCCGAAATGGCACAAGAAAAACGGAAAATGTTTAAAACTCAGTGTTTAAACTTCAAAAATCACCCTGAGATTGGTTAGTGATAGGCTCCAAACAATGCATCCTTGAATTTGGTGAAGTTTTGGTCTGACATACAATTCCATTGCCTGTAGCTGACACTGGCATATGCATCGAGGAAGGTAGAATTTCTTGCAACAGTTTTTCCTGAATAGCTGTGGTACTGTCAGTGTTGACTTAAATATGGTTTTGTTCTTTTGTTTGGAAACTTGCTTTTTTGTTTGTTCTGTAGTGTTTGACTTCTTAGAACATAATAATCAGAATTTTTTACAAAGTAGATTCTTTTTAAATGAAAGTGGAGATCCTTATGTAAGAAGATCTTCCTACACACTCTTCTCCAGGGCTGGAGCTTCAGGCTGGTCCTCACCTTCTAGGAGAATTGGTGAGTCTGCAACATCCTGACTTCAATCAGATGAAAGCAGGGCAGCCAGTAAACATGCTGTCTGTCAGACACTGCTGTTGGATTCACTGCTTTGTAGACTCAGAGTACTGAGAACTATTGTTTATTTGTCTCTGTATTGCAAATAAATTGAATCATAGGGTGGTACTGCCTGTATTGCAAAAAAAATGACTCAGAGTTGTGAGCCCTTTGGTATTTAACTTCAGCTATCTGAAGTGACCCCACCTCAATGTTGTGATAAAGGTGGCAGATGTGACAGGGAAAGGAATTTTCATTAACACCATGTCAGGTTAATAAGCAAGCTTTGTGTCTCTGTTTACACAGCTTAATTGTATTCCAAGTAAAAATGCTTTGATTTTTAAAATGACGTAAACTCATTTGTTTCCCTTCAGCAGAACTGAATTTTCATGTCCCTGTTGGTACAAGCATCTTGTCTTCTGTTTAAGTGTAACATAGAAGTGGGCTTGATATGAAGCCTTTCATGTCAAGGTATTTCAAAGGAGTTTGACTCTTATAGGCAGTAAAAGCGGCAATCTCGGCTTTGGATCTTGCTGAACAGATGCATGTAATCATATACTGGAAGAAACTGAAGGAGATAGCAAGAAACAAGGAGAACCATAAGATTGTAATTTGCTTGGAATTCAGCTATCAAGCTGTGGCTTGCTTGTTCTGTTCTCGATAAGTGTTTGTTTAGTTAGTGGTATTAAAAGGCAAAATAACTGTTGCTACAGTTGTGCTATGTAGAAAACCTTTTCAGAAATATGACAGTAATACTTGGGAGCACAAGATGAATGAGCAGCCCATGTGGCATAGTTTGTGCTGGGGGACTTAACTGTTGCATGTAGTAGACATAGTGACTGTCACCAGGGAGTCATAGAAACACTTTACATAAGGCTACATGCTGCTCTCCTTGCAGCTGCTGCTAATAATAATAATAGAATAAAATATTTCAACTGTAAGGGGCCTAAAGTGATCAAGTCCATCTGCCTAACCACTTTAGGGCTGACCAAATGTTAGAGCATGTTATTAAGGGCATTGTCCAAATGCCTCTTAAACACTGACAGGCTTGGGGCATTGCTCGCCTTTCTGGGAAGCCTGTTCAGTGTTTGACTACCCTCTCAATAAACAAATACTTTCTAATGTCCTACCTAAGCCTCCCCTGGTGCAGCTTTGCCTGCCACAGGTTTGCTCTATGATGTTGAAGGAGCATGTACAATCAGAGGTTTAAAATGGGACCAGAAGTGTGGAGTACTGGTGTTGCTGAGTCTGGCACCGTCAGAGGCTATGTTCGAAAGATAACTTGCTATGTGTGGTAACTCTGTTGCAGGTACTAGGTTGGAGAGCATCACAGGTGAGCCAGAGTAAACTATCCATAAGTGGGTCTGGACACTGGTTTATTTAAAACCCAACAAGACTGGAGTATTTAACCTACAAGGTTATTTCACACAGTTACGGGTACAGCTGGACTGACACAACAGCAAAAAAAAAAAAAAACATTAAGCTGTGAGAAGGGTATAGGGGTTGCTTTTGGCTCTGTTTTCTCTCCACCTTGCATAGAAGTGATACATGATTTAAGGCATTGCATGCTTCTCTTTTCCTGCCATTATAATGAGGCAAATGTAGCAGAAAAAAGTGTTGCCTCTGACTGAGCAGCAGTTTGAGATGTAACACCTGATCCTTTTCCAGGTGTTGTACTTTGTAGATACAGCCTGAAGAAGTTCAGGGAAACTGAAGGTGGAAAGCATACAGACACTTTGCAGCAAATGCAACAAATACCTGTTGCATTTTCCAGTCAGATGGAAAGTGAGGGTCATGTGAGGAAATATGCCCTTGCCTTAAAAAGTCTGTGAGTAAATAAGAGACCGATCTCTGGAGCTGTCAGTTCTTCCTCAGGCTGTGCATTTCCTTTTACTTAGAGGACTGATTTTTCTTAATGTAAAACTTTCTGCATGAGCACTCTTGAGTCTCCATGGGAATGAATGGCACATGACAGTGGTTGACAAATATAGGTGGTGTTTCTTATGCAAGTCAGCAGAATTGGTCTGTAGCTGCCACAGGTTAAGCACAGGTTTTGTGTGAAGTAAGTACATAGCTAATAACACTAGCTCAGTAAACACCAGAGAAGTGCTCAGGTTAATTTAGATCTCCAGATAAAGAGAGCACCCAAGGAAAAAATTTCTTGTTACCTTGTCTATTAAGTCCACAGGAGTCAGGGTGGAAATCTTGGCTCTGTGACAATATTGCCCTTGGCTTCACCAGAGCCTGTGATTTTCCCTTTTATTTTTGGATTATAGACCTGGCAGTTCCATTAGTTGTTCTGTCAGTGGGTGCATGCTGCTGGTGTGAGATAGCAATCTACAGAAAATATCTTCAGTCTAAAAGGAAGAAAAATCAAACTTCTCTGGTTTTGGTTTTTTTTTTTTTCTTTGTTTTTTCCTAAAAGACAAATTCCTGTCTTGCAGAACTTTTTCCCCCCTCCTCATGTTTTTGTTCCATAGTTACTACTAATTTGTTTTTTAAGGCACTTTCAGTGTAGAATTAGGATTTTTACCAAGATTTTCTCAAATCCAACCCCAGGTATGATTGCTTCTCCTCTGAAGCACTTCAGTTGGAAGGCAGTGGCCTTAGCATCAAGTTCTTAGCCACAACTGAGGGTCCTTGTCAGAAAAATGGCCTTTTTATGGAATTCCCAAAGATGTTTGTTCCTTGCCCTATGTGAAGCTCATAGATAAGTGTAGAATTAATAAATTAATAATTGGAGAGACAAAGAAGGAGGGAAAAGAATGCTGGTAAAGCAGTAAGAGGAAGTTACTGCAAGGAGGCGAGAGCAAGCACGTGTCTCTGGCATTGTCTGGCAGCTGCCTATGTCCTAGGTTGTGTGAGACAGTAATAGCTCTATTGCCTCTAGCTGTCCACAGTATGGCTAGCTTTCATTACCACTCATCAGCCTAGATCTTGCTGCTCACATTCCTGGTTTGCCTGCAACACCGTGTTACTTCTCTGCTGTGGGACATGGGTAGGAACTCCTGTCCATTTGCCTCCCTTAGAGGCGTCTCTTGTCATGGTGCTTGTACATGATAACCGCTTCATGGCAGTTACCTTGGGGGTGCTTGGGGTGGGGCTACCAGCAACCTTAAAGATTTAGTCTTTCCTTGAGCATTACTTTATTCCTCCCTCAGCTGTTTGCTTGTCCAGATTTTGTGAAAATACATAATGGTGGAGGAAGGCTCATACTGTCAGTTCTTGTCTGCAAAGCGAAGTAGCATTTGCTGTCTGATAAAAGACTTGAAGGTGTTTATAAAAATCATTTTTGCAAGTAATTACATTTAATCCCAATATTTTAAATGTCACAGCCTCTACTTTTTTTTGCCTCCCCCCCCTTTTTTTTTTAATGGCTGTAATTAGTCAGTGCTGAGGAATTTACCTGGATGTTAACAGGCTGCTTCAGTGTTCCATGTGTTTTTTATCTTGTGCCCTTCCCCTGTCATCTATCACTCTAGTATTTGTCAAGTGCTTTTAGGTTGTTGCTATTAGCAGGTTACACCTTAGGTTGGGAATTTGCAAATAGATGTGTGGTTTTTTGTTTGTTTGTTTGTTGTTTTTTTTTTCTTCTGTTAAGCAACTATGCCTGCACCTAACCCTCATCTCAAATCAGATCTAACTTTTTTCAGGGTTTGGTTTTGTTATGGGGGTTGGGGTTTCTTGTTTGGTTTTGGGTTGGGTTTTGGTTTGTTTTGGTTTTTTTTTACACTAACTTGCTAAATGGTGATGTCAAAATAATTTTTTTTTCTCCTCCTTCTTTTTTTTTTTTTTTTTCTTCTTTCTGAGTGGGCCAGAGCATAATGACTCCCTTGACCTGATCTTTCAGATGCTCAACTTGCAGGTTGGACACCTAAATCATTAGGCTGTACTTAATGATTAGGTTCTGCGTAATGATTCATTATTTACACCGAGTGAAATAGTACCAGAGAGATGAAGAACATAATGTCTGTCTGTGCCACCCCTGCCAGTACCTCCTAAGCCCAGTACTTAGGATAACCTGAATGCTTGTTGTGAATGCTTCTTTGCTGAAAAGTCCTTTCACAGCAATTCCAAACCACATTCTTTGGGGACTAGCAATTGCATGGACAGTCCATTTATACCAATGTTATTCTAACTCAGAATTGAAATATAGTTAGAAATATGATTGTTCCTAGAAGATGGAAATTTTTATTCCTATACATCTCCAAGCTGCATTTTATGTGTTTCTGAGACAGTAGCTTCCACCTCTGCCCAGTCTATGATGCCAACCTCCATTAGCTCTTGGTAGACTTTCACCTGAGTACTTTCATGCTTTTTCTCCCAGTTTTGTCCTCTCATAATCCTTCCCAAATCCACTTAATGGCAATCTCTCAGATTCTTCCCTAAAACTGTCTTGCTGCAGCGTCTGTGGAAATTTGGCCACTGTTAGGCAGCCTTTGCCCTGACTGTGGTTTTTCGTGCTAATACTGCCTTGCTGCTCATATGTGTGTCTGTTCTGTCTCTAGCCATATTCTGTTTCCTCCTCTGCCAGAGCAGTGGCCTTGTTGAATTTGGGATGCCACTGCTGCTCTAACACATGCTACCTGCAGCATGGTGGAGTACTAGTTCACAGCTAGGACCTGAGACTTGGCAGAGAAGTAAGAATATATAACATAGTTGTAATGGTCTTCTTGGAAGAAAATTTTTTATACTGCTGCTGTGTTTCGTACCTGAGGGGTTTCATAGCTCTTTGTCAGAGCTTAGACAATGCTTTATAATTTCTAACCCTTGTAATCCTACTGGTGTAACAGCTTCTGTCTCCTAAGCAGTTAGTGGTCTGGTACATCACTGGCTGCTCAAAAATGCAGACAGCAATGAGGCCAGTCCGTCCAGAGTATCAGGGTGAGTAATGTAGTCATTTAACTCCATGGGCTGCACTCTGCAGAAATATTTCTTTTGCAGTGCCTTCAGGTTTTCAGGTAATCTAAGATCATCCAACTGATTTTCTTATGCATGTAATTGAATCCATATTTGAGCACAGAGATGTCAGGCTAAAGAAAGGGCCATTTAAATGTTTTCCACTACCACAATGGAAAAGATAGTTAGCATGAAGAGTGGGAAAAACACTGTTCCCTCCCCCACTGAAACTGAAAATAGTGTCCTTTGTGTGGGAAAGAAGGGAATGGTAGGTCAGATTTTGTGGGAGCATTTGGAATATTTTGTTGAAACAATATTTTCCTTTTAAAATATGGAAAAATGTAAAATCAAATTTGGTCTAAAGGGAGTTATGCTCAACTGGCAATCCAGGATTTAGATATTTAAAATATGTTATGATGCTAACTTTCAGTAAGTTTTATGGGGAATGCTGCGTTTCTGATTGTTAGTTTGATCCTTTCATTGCTGCCTGCAGGTTGCGACTGGCTGTACTCACCAGAGTAGCTGCTGGGCTCCTTTCTAGGTTAGTTTAGTCAGCCATCCAAAGAGACTGCTTCTTACTGTGTTTTAGAAGCTGTTGTGTATAGCTGATGTTAGCCATATATGCTCTGCTTCCTCAGTACTAGTAGTTTCAGTCTATATTTTTTTCAAACAGGACTAAGGCAAATTTACAGTGGCTATGGGATTTACCACAGGAGAAAAAGAACAGGGGAAAAGTATGTAAAGGGGGTCATTTACAGCCACTTTAAACTCCACTGTTCAAACAGTAACACAATCCTATACCAACCCTGATTTGACTTTCAGATAAATAGACCACTCTCCAGTTTGCATTTCCCCAAGAATCGTGTACTTTAGTCTGCAAGCTGATCTGTTTTGAGATGTTCTCATATTTCTAAGGATTATTCGTGTTAGCAAAAGGCTAGCAAGACAGTTGGAAAATAGCTGGTGTATCAGTTCCCTCTCTAGAGGTACTGACAGCGTTGCTACCTCATAAGATATTCCTCCTCTGCTGTCCGTTGTTTCTTTTGTCGCCACTGGTGGCAAAGTTCCATGTTCGGTTGGCCCCATTGCACATGGGCATCACAGCCTATCTAAGGCTACTAGTCTTCAGTTAATTGCCTGTGTTAGCAACTTCAGAGTTAGCTTGATCAACAGTTTCTATTCCATTGCTATTCTTCCGTCTAGATTTTCATTACATCTTTGTTCATATCCAGGTTTTCCCCATGGTGTTCACTTACGCCACCCAACTCTGAAATGGGAGGAGAGGTTCATCGTTTTATTCCTGTTTGTAACTTCTGAGTAGAACTTGAATAAACTTTTTGTGCCCATTTTTGTTTTGTTTTCACTGATTTCTCCACCTTTTTTTATTGTGATTCTAAAATGTAGAAATTGTGATACACAGCAGCTGTAAAACTAGAGAGGCTGTTGGCCGTGTGGGCTTGCTTTAGATTTACACTAGGTTGATTGCTGGTTTGGTCCTGGAGTATATTAACCATATTTACGTCATTAGGATGATGTAAATGGCAGTGGGTGGGTAGACCAAACTAGTGGGTTTCTTTGGATGTCTAGCAGCAGAAACATCCAGCGGGATTGTGATTAATTGAAGGAGAACGCTGCTTTATATTTTCCAATAGTTTCGGGAACCAGGAATGGAGAATCCATCATGTGTTCCACCACTGAAGATAGCTTACACCTACAAAGTGTATTCCATTCAGCCAGATTGTGCAGCAGTGGCATTTCCCACAAGTATCAGCTAACCTCTTTTTCATGTTGTATTGTTGTAACTAAGAGCAGAATCTGTTTTAGTGTGAAGGGAATCTCCTGTTAAGAGGCCAAAAGTAAAAAAGAAGTGGAACCTAAAGTGTGTAGAAAGGAAAATTATGATTATCTTAGCGGTTGAGCTAATAATTGATAAAAATCTCATCTCTGACAAGTACCTGTCCACACTTTTGCTCCTTGCTGGGTTTTGTGCTGCATATTGTGGACTAATTCCTCTTCAGCCAACATCTCTCTGGCATAATAATTTCAAGCATTAATCCTTACAGGAATTAACCAGCTTGTTAGTTGATGACCTGAACTAGATAGTTTCTGGGGATTATTGCTATTTAAAACTTACCTGCCTTTCAGACAGTAGCAATATGCCAGGCTGGTGGTTTATTTTCTTTTTCTGGGATGGTATGTCTTTAGATTGCCACCCCCTCTATCACTTCTACCACGCAGTAGGAGGCAGAGAGGAAATCCTGTGCTGCCTCCACCATGAGTAAGGAGGAAGCTGCTGGTTTCTCTTTGTACCAGTCTGGCTCATGCTGCTAGCCATGCTGAACTGCTGTCGTAACTAATGCCCAGCGGAGGCCAGGCTGGATTGCGCTTACCGTGCTGGAAATCCATTTGGGAACTTTGATGAAATCACCACAGACTTTCACCTACCTGTTTTTGCAGAATTCCCAGGATTTTGGTAAGGTTTTTGCAAGGTTTGCTACTTTTATTTCAGAATGAGGTGAGCTGGTTGTTACTGCGAAGCGCGCCTCTATCTTTTGGTTCCATTCACTCACTTGTCTCCAGAGAAAGCCCATGGCTCCCCTTCCATTCTCCCCACGCTGGCGGAGAGGGTGAGAGGATCCCAGGCAAGGGCCCGCTGTGGCAATATAATGGCCAATAAACTTCTCTGAGCAGCATGGCAGGATGGGGAACTGCTTTTTATAAGGCAGGAAAAAAGAAGCAAAAATGTCAATACCATGGTGCTCTCCACAAGGTTTGGAAGTAAAGGGTAGCAAGTGAAGTTACTAGAGAAAGTGCCTGTTGGGAGTGTTGCTGTCTGACATGGTATCAGCTTTTACAGATCCAAAGCGTTCACTGACTTGGGACTGCTAAGATCCCTTCCCTGAATTTTTTTAAATAGTGTGGGTCTAAGGTCCCATATGACTGTTGAAACATGACCTTGGTCATGTTAAAAAGAGATTAAAGAAATTCAGTATTATTTTTCAAAGTAGACAGTATAGCTTGCACAAGCATTGACACTTGTCATTGGAGGCTCTTATTTTGCTGTGGTTTAGCAGTGGTGCCCCCATCACAGGTTCGGATGCATTTTAGTCCAGGAAGATGATAACCTGCTTCTACTGTTTTCTGAATCAACCTTTAGCGAGGTACCTGCTGAGCCCAAACTCAAAGTGGATATAGGGAGGGAAAATTTCAGTGATGTGAAATGCCTTTAAAATATAAAAAGTGTTTGTGGTATCTTTAAAAGATGGCTTTGGAGACTACTGAGGAAAGAGTATTATTTCTTTTTGATCAGAGTTTCTGCCATGATGTATATTACTCTTTGTAGAATAATTATATATTACCTGGATTATAAGAATCTGTCTTTACACCTTTTCCTTCTTTCAAGTGTTTGAAAATCATTAGTGGAATAACACGTCTGTCAGGAGATGCTTGTCAGGTATAACGGCAGATGTGTGCAAATTCTCAGTTGATATAAAACCTTATTCCTCTAAATGTATCTCTGGTTAGCAGCCCCAGAGATATGTCCTATAATATTTAGGATGGGATTTTCAAAGTTGCTGAAAAGAAGTAGGCCCTGAGATCCCATTGGGGTCTACATAGAGCTGAGCTGCCTGATCTATTCAGATGTTCTCAGGAGGAAAAAAAAAAAAAAGAGCTTTGGTTTCTGAAAGTTAATTAAAAGTGAATGATGCAAGAGTGAGAAGAATAAGCATCGGCTTTACTCTTGCTGCTCAGCAAGGTAATTATCTGTGATCACAGCTTTAAATAACTCTCTGGTCCTCCTCGGTAGAGGTGGACTGCTGACAAATGTGGCTTACTGCTGAGTTCTGCTTCTACTTTACTCTTTGTTCTAATTTTGATTAATCTCAGTAGGAGGAGGTTCAAATCCCCTTTAGGTTTATAAACTATAGGACTTCAGTCCTTAGGCAAAGAGACTACTAAAAGGCACTGCTGCTTTATCATAGAGGCATTTCTTTATCTCTGTTGTGAAATCTTGGGCTATATCAGAGCGCTGGAGTTGTGGCTATGCTGGTCTCTGTGCAGAACTGAAAGCATGCTTGTCCTCCAGTGGCTGCCAGAAGGGCTCTTTGCAGCTGAAAACAGAGATGCAACCTTGCTCTTTAACCCACAGTGCTGGCAAGCACGCACAGTGGGAGGATATGAAAACATAGAAACTGCAATAGTTCAGGCAAAAATGAGTCACAAGAAAGCAGCCTATTTTATTCAATTCCAGAAATGTTCTCAGCTGTCCAAAATTAATTTATATCCACCATTTTGCAGTGTTCTACTTTGTTTCTGAGCTTGAGGATGAGGTTGTAGTCAGTTTCAATAGTGCATTTTGTTTAAGATGCAGGCAGGCCTTGTTCACTGATGGGTTTGTCTCAACACAAACCAGTGCCACTAGCAATACGAAGCCTGACAATGTCAGTGTAATGCAAATATTACTTTAAATCATGTTCAGAGTGCTAGCTCTTTAGGTGTAGCTGTACTTCCCCTAGTGTATGTTTTTGGCAACATTTCAAGTGTTTAGCTCTTGCAGTGGTCATTTTTCTTTATAAAATATATCTTCATGTTCTATACAAATTAAAAAGTTTTTCTATAAACATGTGCTTTGGTCCCGTGAAAATAACTTATTTTAATCAACAACTTCAGTATTTAAATTTAGAGTTGTCCTACATGGTAACTACTTTTTTTTGTTAATTCGAATGAGTCTCACATTCACCATATAAATATCTCCTCATCCTAGTTGTCGAGGTTTAAGCCATAAATCAGCCACGCAGTTTGTTCACTCACTTCCCCCTTTTTCTTCCCTCTGCTCCTGG
>JAOEHY010034907.1:22925-55546 GCA_025447955.1 Psilopsiagon aurifrons | reverse complement strand
GATCACCTCCCTCGACCTGCTGGTCACACTCCTTTTGATGCAGCCCAGGATACGGTTGGCTTTCTGGGCTGCAAGTGTACAGTTGGGAGGGATCTTGTGATCTGAGGATGTGGGGGATGCATGGGTGGTCATTCCTGGGTTGAGACAGATCTAGCCATGCACTAGAGGTGGGGAACCCTGGGGAACCCTGCAACTGTGCCCTTCTTTTGCAAAAAGACAGTAAGAGGTGCCACCCTTTGCCTTGGTGTGGCTCAATGCCAGGAATCTGTTCCCATTGGGCAAAAGGTGAAATTTGTGTCTTCCATAGCTTTGTGTTTGATTTTGTGTCCTGTAGTTATTTTGTACCAAATGGTGCAAACGCCAAGTGTTATGCATTGAGATTCCAGATAGCTCATCTCCTCTGCCCAAAGACCAAAGTGTATGCTGCTGTCAGCACAGGAAAACAGTATGTCCAAGAATGGGAGCAAGGAATATTTCTTTTCAGATTTTGTGATAATTTTGCACTTAGTTGGTATGTAAGCAACCTAGCAAATCATAATTGAAACCTGAGTTTTCCTCTTCTTAAAATTATGTCTTAAAATGCAACTTGCCTTAAATATCTGAGCTGAAAAGGCAAGCTTTTGAAAGAGGTGAAGCATGCCCTCATGTGGCAATATTTTTTCCTTATAATACCTGTTTGTTTTGGTTTTAATCCCCAAATAATCTATTGCAATGTGTTATGTCATTGTATCAGGACTGGCATACAGAGCTGGTGGTGTGATACAAAGCTGGGGTACACGCAAAATGTTCCAAGATAATTATATGGGCTCTAACCCTCTTGTTACTTGAATCCCTGCATGAGTGCTTTTTATTCTAAAATAAGAATAGCTCCACATAGGAATCCTCAAATAAGCAAAGGTGTGAATTAAAACTTGTCCTGTCCTCTGTTTTGTGACCGAAAGCAAGGTTTAAAGTTGTTACAAAGTGAACACCTTTATTTGAAACCTGAATAATCAATCTTGAAATCAATTTTAAACTAAACCAAAAGAAGCTGAAAAGGAAATACACATTTACAGGGTTGGCCTGAATAGCTCACTTTAAAAATCATGTTATTTGCTGAGCTGCTGGAACTTCCTCATGTCTATGCAAGGCTTGCAACTGAGTGGCTAAACCTCTGGAAACCTGTCTTTGCTGTAAATTTTACATTTTTGACATGCAGAGGTTGGGTTTTAAATCCCCATCTGACAAATCAGGAAGTTCTAGTCTTCCCTGATACAGCATTATCTGCTTTTACTGTAGATCACCTTTCTTTTTTCCTTTCCTGATTTTAAACACTGCATGTGGTCTATAGAAGCTACTGGGTCCTAGCAGCTTATCAGGATCTTTTATAGCATTTTTTTGTGCGTCTGATTACAGATGGACTGGTATCTTCCATCCAGAACGTCAGAGAGAGCGTAAAGATAAAATGGATGAGGATCATGGGATGCCTGATTTGGGTATGTGCCATGGTTGCCATCAAGCTTTAAACTGTGTGGAAGTGTTTGAAATCCCAAGGTTTCCCAAGTGACTAGTGCACTGCCTAGTCACTGTTTCCGTTGGCTCACTCTTTAATGGTCTGCCAGGAAGATGGTGGCAAGGAAGATGTACTGCACCCTACCATGGAGCAACTACAGCTTGACTTCCCTCCAGTGTGTGCTTTCTCTTCTGAGGCACCTGGCAAGGCCAAGACTCATCTGTGTGTGGGATGTCTGACCCCTCTGTGTCAGCTTGCCACCACTGTCACTGGGGAATTACCTATGCCACAGGTTTCCCAAGGTTCATCTTCTCCCTCACAGAGCTTTGTGAAGCTGTGTGGGCTCACAGGGTGGTCAAGTCAGCTGAAGAGCAGTTGGTTTCTCCTCTTCTCTAGCCCATGCTCCCTGCTAATACAGGCAGCTTCCTCCTGTGCTGAGGGTAGTCTCCATGGGGTCAGGGAATATGAGAAGCAGAGAAATGGGAAACTCAGTATCCACCAGGATCCTCTTGACTCTGCTAGGGGGGCCTGCACATGTGTGAGAGCTGTGGGTGGTCTGAATTCTGGGTGCTTGATCTGGAAGCTTTTGATATCAGTGTGGATATCCAAGTTGCTTTGAGAACACTTCAGGATGAATGAGAAGTGAATTCCTTAAATCTCTCCCCTAGGGTTTCATTGACTTCAGTGGCAGCAAAATCCTTCTTCAGAGACAACTCTGCAATCTTCATTCATCGCATCCTTGGCAGCACTCTGCTGTCGAGTTCCCTTTGAAAGGTTTTTGTGCTGTAATCTGCTGGGTGGTTATTTAACTGGTGCTGCTTACAGACCTCCTCTAGCCGTTGCATGTCTTGTAATTTTTAAGGGTTTATTTCAGCTCCTTTGTGAAGTGTAAGGAAATGGGTGATTAGTGAGATTCTTCCTAGTATTTTAGAAGCCTAAGTTAATATTAAATAAAGGGCAATCACACTGTTGTTTTCATGGGAAATGTGAAAGGAAGTAAGACTGCTAGATTAGACACAATCCTGCTCCTAAAGTCACAATATGTGCACACTGATTCTTGCAGTCTGGTGCAAAAACTCGTGTGTGAGAATGTGTGCTTGTGACAAGCCAAGTAATTTGGCACTACAAGCATCCCACCAACTTCGTCTCCAACTGATAATAAGCATGGGCCTGGACACGTCCAACTGATTTGTTTGCCTGCAGAAACCATCTTGCACTATTTACAGTCAACAGCAGCAATATTCTTCAAATGTTGGCTTTGATGCAGTAAATGTAAGTGCCACTTCTGCTTTGCTGCTTCTTGCTGTGTGCTAGGGTGATTGTAGCTGTGCTCCACTTTCTGTTACCTGTCCAGAGATGCCCTCCATCTAGAAAAAAGGGAGTGGGGCAGCTTCGTTGGAGAGCTTGAGTCAGCTTTCCAGCAATTAGTCCATCCCTGTGCCTTGCTGCCCCTTTGCAGAGCTTCAGTACCTGAGCAAGTGTGTTTCCAGCTGGCTGGGGTGCTCCTGAGCAGTGCTCATGTCCCTGCAGCAACTGCACGGAGGACAAGAACAGTGTGGTTGGAGCAGAGATGTTTGCTGACGTAGATGACTAGATGAACTGGTTGACTGGTTAAATATTGGTGGCAAAAGAACTTGCAGAGCTGCTTTGAAGAAGTGGGTGAGTCTTGGTCACTGGCTTTTGTGTTGTCTCAAGCCTGATTTCTATTTTCTGGACACCCTTTGCTTTCTGCTGTTTGGCAGGAGATACTGGCATTGAGTTGTGACAGGATGTCAGAAGTGGACAGAGACATGCGTTGAATGAACAAAGCCTGCCTGTTCTCTGCCCAGCCTTAAAATGTAGCATAAGGCATAGGAAGCCCAGTCACGGTCCTGTTGCTCATCTCTCAATCTGCAGATGAGTGTTCATGGCACCCTAGGACATACTGCCCTGGAGACACTACCACGAGACTCATGGTAGCATGACCTGGGGGGTCATCTGGTGGTTTTGAGATGAAGAGCACTTAAGGCCATGGATGTGAGCACTTACTCTAAGCCCCCTTTTCCTGGGCACTTCAGCAATTTTTAACACTTTCTGTTCATTTACATCTAAAAGGGGTATCATAGGGGTACACAGCTGCTGTTTCTCCTCCCCAGCAAGGCTGGGGTGCAGGGCAGCTAGCCCCCTTCTCTCTGAGGGGCTTCACCCATGTGTACTCCATGCGTTTTGGGGGGTCCAGGCTGTTTGCAGAGGTGGCATGTTGACCATTTTTGCTTCTCACCATACATCAGTGAAGCCTGGCAGCTTTCCTACTGATGCAACTGATGCAAGGTGGGGACAGGAGGGAAGAAATAACTCCATGAAGGAGCTGGGCCAACATGCTCACCTTCCTCCTAGCCCATCTACCCCTGCTTGTCAAAGGCAGTATCTGCACGGCTGCCCAAGGTTTTGATGCATGTAGGCAGCAGATGCCAGTGAGGTTTAATCCAGCTGGCTCAGGTCCTGGTAGGCAGGGAATTGCTGCCCGGATCTAATCACCGGAGTGAGTACCACATGAGCCTGTTGCAGAGCAAGGCAGAGGTTTTGTTCCGCACTGATCCTGGCTGGCAACTCCCTTGTGAGGGATGGGCTGCCTTGAGATGGTGGATTCAAGGTCCTGATCTTTGAGGGGCTTCATCCTTGTCTGGCAAAAGAGCCATGGGAAATCCCAAGGACACTGAAGCATGTGGCCATGTCTGCTTCTCTTCCAGAAGCTCCTGTAACAACAGGAATAACATACAAGGGGGGTAACTTAGGCAGGACTGTGGGCTTTTAAAGGACATGGCCCCCCATCTCCCACCTTTCCAAGTAACAGATTCTTTCTAAATCACACCAAAATCACATGAGAAGCAGGGAAGGGGTGTTTATGGGAGAGGTAGGTCTGCTGTGCTGGGACCTCATGTGAGAAATTGGACTACTACTGTCTACTGAAGTTAGACCATGAATTTGGAAGGAACTAGCTTAGGAAGCTCCTTGTCACAGCTGGATTGACTTTTTGGTGGGTTTAACCTGACAAAGTCAATTCATACCAAGAAGCAGCCTCTGTGTTGGTGGCAGGAGAAGAGACCATTAAGCCCTGTGGCACCTTTTCAGAACACCTCAGTGTGAGCCTGATGGACCAGAGAGATGCCTACATGGTATGAAGAAGATTGCTGTTGAAAACTGTAACCCCAGGACCCAAGAGCCTTGCTCTTTTTGAGGAGTTTGATGAGAGGGAAGTAAGAAGCAAATTTATTTAGAGTTATCCACTCACAGTCTTCAGCCCTAGTAACTCTCAGAGTGTTTTCCAGGGGATGCTGTTATTCTTACCTTGGCTTAACCCATGTGGAAACTGAGGCATGCAACAGTAAGGCGACTGATCCGTGATTGGTGCAAGGCCCAGAAAGGATTTGCTCTCTTGGATTCCAGCCAGGTGCTTGCTACATGTTAAGTTATAAGTGATATACATAAAAATAGGTGTTCTGCTCTATGTGTTTAGAAATCCCTATTTCCAGTGGGAAGCAGGTAGAGATGGAATTGGTAAGCTCTGCTGCTGCCTTTCCTTACTAGCCTCCCTGTCAGTTCCCCTTCACCATTTTACATGTGGTCACTTGACACCAGCAGCTGCTTTGGGACATCTTTCTCTGTCATGTCCTTCTTTTTATTTCAGTGTCCAAAAGCTTCAGTGCTCTACAAAACCCCCTCAAAGCATCAAAATCCCCCCACCCCAGTAGCTGAGTTTCCACACAGGTTCGGTTCTAAACATCTCACTTTAACGATGTCTAAACTAAGCAGCATTTGATGAGCAAAACATTACTATCTTTTAGCCACATTTGTTTTCCTGGTCTCCCAGGGCATTATAGTCACCTAGGGAGAACTGTGTGTTCTACTTCACTGCTGTAAAGCTATTATGGGTATGAGCAGTTCCCATTAATCTGCTCCACACATGGATGTTTCTGGACAAAGTTCAGTAGCCAGATCCCTCTTTCTTTGTGTGCATCAAACGAAGCAGAAAAATGCCTCCAATTTAAAGACACCAAATGAATAACCAAATAGATGAGATTAATTTTTGTTTAATCCACGTGGGCAGCAAAGCCAATGGCCAGTGTTTATATGTGGACTTCTCCCAGGAGTTCATTACCAGCCAAGTCTGTAATAAGTTAATGCAGAGATTCCATGGAAATAGGGGGTTAATTATATGCAGAGGATGTTGGCCAATGTACAGCTTTGAACAACAAAAATAGCCCAAAGTCTTGTGTTTTGGATGTGGAATCAATTAACGAGGTCCATGACATGTACCAGGATTCGTTAAGATAGCTGTTGTACTATAAGGATGCTTTTTCTTTTATTTTCTTTTTTTCTTTCTTTTCTAAAAAGCTAAGAAAATAAGTGGATAATGGAAGGCAAGGGACAGAAAGACATGAGACTGGTAATGAAACACTGGACTTTGGCCCCGGGCCAAGGCAAGCTTTTCAATGGGTCTGAAGTTTGGACGACAGCAGAGTTTGAGGCGGTTTTCACTAACTGTCCAAAAGGTTATACCGTAATAGACAGCGAGAAGAGGTTGCTTTTAGTTTACCAACTCCCTTCTCTCTGCTGGCAGGACCGCTATGATGCTAATACACCACAGTCATTAGGCTGACGGATATCAGCATGTGGTGTGGCGTGCTGCAGATTCAACTCCGAAGCTGAAACATAAAGAATTCTCCTCGATGCTGGCTGGCACAAACCTGACTTTTTCCCCCTTTCCACATCTGGTCCTAATATAAAATGTGTCTTTCTGCTTTTTTTCTTTTTTTCCCCTTGCCACATGTTTAGAAACGGCTTCTTTAAGAAAACAGAGTGCTCCCCCCCTCCTTCCCCTATATTTCTAGGTTTTAGAATTAATTTTATGTATGTGTGGTAGTTTAATAGTGCAGCTTGGGCACAGCACTGTGCTTTGCAAAGGGATGCTCTTTCACAAAAAAAGACAGAGGAAGACAAGATTTCTTTTACTTCAGTGTTCAGAGCTGTGAAACACACTTTTGGCTGTTAGAACTTTTCAAGGAGCCCCTTAAACAGGTAGAATACCAATTTAAAAGAAAAAGGTCTGACCCATTTTCACACCATTTCACTTCAGCACAAGCTCTGGGCATACTCCAGGCATTTCCTAAGTCCCTCAGCTCTACTGCTTTCCTGCTTTCCCCCTTCCACCAACTTGATCTCTAAAGCCATTAGTTTGTTCCTAGAAATGATCTACTTGCTCATTGTGTTGTTTCTTGGTTTGGTTTTTGTTTTGCACACAGAAATCCACAGGCCAAAACAAGCAGTACTTCAGAAACATGTTGCAAGACAGCCCAGTTTTGAGCCTCTGATAACTTCTCAGCATCTTTACTAAAGCAGTGGAGGCTGGGGCTACTGAGTCTTCATAGAAATCGCAGAGATTAAGGTTTGTTTAACTAATGAGTAGTAATTTTGAGTAACTCTGTGGGCTGTAATTTATGGTGTTTCCACAAGGTTCTGTGTTCAGCTCCTCACGGAGACCGTAGGCTCCTGGGTGCTGTAGCACATAGATGCCTGGACACTGTCTGGCATGGTCTGGAGATCTCAGAGGAGCCACCTAGGGCACAGAGACATGGGTTGAAGCAGATTGCCCCGCAGTCCTCTGCGATGGCTGAGGGGCCAGCCCCATCACTGGCCATTGTGCTGAGGGCACTTGGGGCAGGGTATCCGGAGCTCAGGCCAGGACAAGGGCTGGATGGACACCCACAGGGTTTACAACAGTGTAAGGAAGCTGACTGTACGAGGGACCTGGAGAAATGGTCTCGGTCAGCAGTGATGATGCAGGGACCACTCTGACCTCTCACTTGGCTGCCTGGCTGCTTGGAGTTAAAGTGTTACCAGCGAAGGTGGCTGCAGGCTTTACACTGCAGACCTGATATGCCTGTTGCGTCCCAGGGGCACCTGGGGACAAGGTCAGAGATGCAGGAGGGGAAGGTTATTTCTGTGGCGGCTCTTTAGGTAGATGGGAAGGAGGAGGCATGGGAAGTCAGGCTGTAGGAGGATGTGATAGCCAGCTGAGGTGACCAGCCTTGGGCCATCAGGTTGATGAGGAGACACAGAAGCTGTGAGGCTTGTTAGTCAGGGTCCCAGCCTGCCCAAGGAGCTGACAATAATGAATGTGGTTTCTTAGACATTGTTTGGGAGTGGGCAATGCCTTAATTTTGCCTGTAATTCCAGGGATGCCTTCAGGCACTGTGTTACAGGTGCACTAACAATGAGCACTGGCATGCAACTCCCTCATGCCCCCCAGTACCCACCAGGTGTTAGAGCAGAAGCAGGCTGTATCTGCTCTCTGGCTTGCCAAAAGTTGGAATGGAAAAGCTATATCCCAAGCGCCAGAGCACCACTTAACTCCCTCCCTCGTTTACATCCTGCAACTGGTTCAGCTAGGGTCATAACCAAGTGAAATGGGAACGTCCAGCCCCATTCATGCCATAAGTGTAAGAAAACAGCACAGTTTTCATTTTCTGAATGATCCGGGGAGTGTCATAAGAGAGGGAGTCTTGACTGGATCTGTTGGATTTAGGTCTTCTTTGTTTGGGAGTGATTTAGGACGGGGAGACCTGCTGCTGACACAGCTGAGTAGTGCTGTGTCCCATGCCTTGAACTCAGCTGAAACTCTTTGCAGAGCAAGAATGGATGATGGCAGCCTAATTCCTTTGTAACTAATCTGAGCAAGGAAGTGTAATTATGATAGTTATCACTGGGGGATGTTTCAAAGGGAATTCATGCTTAGATACTCTGATTAAGCACTTAATTTTTTCCATCAAATTACTTCCAGCCCAGCAGCTAGCTCTATGCACATAATAGCTTTGTTGGCTTCAATGAGGTCCTCCAGCTAAGGTCAGCTGAGTACCTGCCCCATGAGAGCAGGCCACAGAGCAGATGTGAGATGCCATGGTATCACCTCATTCACTCCTTCACCCTTCTGCTGCAGACCCCCACCCCACTGGCTACTTCTCAGCATTTTGCCTTGTATAGTTTTCAGTGAATCAAGCTCCATCTGATTTTACCCTCAAACCACTGGATAATTTCACTGCTAAAATTCAGATTTTTGTTCACACTCAAATAAAAATATATATCAATATTTTATAATTTCTGCAGTGTATCCCCAGGCACAAATTATGTTGTAATAATAAACTGGCTAACCTGTTTTAATAGTTCCTGGCTTTTGGCTTTATATAACACTGCAGGTGTGATTCTAGTAGCAATACTGTAGGTGTGAATTATTATGTTAACGCAATAGGCTGCACTTTATTGTGCTTTATTGCTTAATTGGCTTCTTCCAAAAGGATTCTGCAGTTGTTACTGGGAAATAATGCCAAGCTTTTCCATGAAAAGGGTGATACTCTTTTTGTCTTATAAACTAAGGTCAGTCTGATTTCATTGCATGACCAAGTCTGGGAAATGAAGGGGAGATGTCATTAAATGAATTAAGAAAGTGCTTACTATGTCCTTAATAAAAAGCAGAGCAGGCTTAAAGATGCTCCTTGTTACGCGTAGATACTTGCAGCCTCAAAGAGCCCTTTGGGAAAACAGCTGGCTGATCTTTCTGGCAAAGAAAACCCTCTCCCATGTTTGGGGGATTCCCAGGTGGTGGGCAATAAATCTGGGTGCTCACATGCTCTGTGATCTCCTCTTCCCCCTCTGTCCTTCCCACCACCTTACTTCCAGAAGATGGAAGATCAAAGTAATCTTCACAGCAACATGCAGGCCCCGATCCCCTTGCCAGCATTCCCCTCCAGGAGCACACCCCTGTGTGGGGTACCTGCACCCCCAGCCACATTGACCTGCCTGAAGCAGTGGGGATGCAGGCAGCCCTTCAGAGCCTGTGCAGGTCCTGCCACTGTGCCTGGGAATCAAAGGGACAGGGAGAAGCCCCAGGGGTACCGGGGCGCCCCTCAGTCACTGCTATCACTTGGCACCTAAGATACTGCTGGTATGTGCGGCCACACCGTGTGTGGGAACCAAGTGCGTTTTTCAATGGTCAGAAATAATGAAAGCTCCTACTCCTGTGAGTCACTCAGATTCCCACCACGGACTCTTGCTAAACGATTTGCACCTCTGCTTCCCTGTGCTTCCCCGCAGTGTGCCTACTCATGCTTGCTGGAGTTTGTTTTTGGCCTCTCTTCGTTTAAACCTGTATGTGTTTGGAGCTGCAGGCTTACTAGAGGGATCTGTATTTGCGTTCAGCTGGGTGAAATGCCTGGCTGCAGGGATAGTAGAAAACTATTGATTTTCCCTTCTGCTTGTAATGATGTTTTCCAAATCTGTTAATGAACAGCAGGGCTGGGCAACAGCTGCAAAATATGGGTGCAGATCTAGGATTCGAAGGTGCAGGATTTTCCTTGGTTCCACCAGAACAGTGAGAGGAGAAAGTGTGCTGAATGCTAACTTGCCATACCAGGGATCAAACTGAACACCTGCAGAGCTGAAAGCCCAATGGATGCGCCATTAACGGCTGGGTTAAATAGGTGTTAGTCCTGCAACAGATTGTCCTTTTCTATGGCTGAGGCACAAAAACTGTAGCACTGATGTCTTCTTTTTTCCAGGTCTTACCTGTAAAAGCCCACAGAGGATGAACATGTTTGAGCTGTGTTTGTACTGTTTGTCCAGGCAGAGAGGACTTGTCTCAGCCAGAAAGGTCTCAGTAGGGTTTGTGCTGAAGTGGGCTCTCACCATCTGGGATCTGCCCAAGAGCTACACCATGCTCTGTTAGAGACAGGAAAACTTCATAAAGAGAAGACTTTGAATGAGGAGTGTGCTGTGCGTTGCAACACTTTTCATCATGATTCATGTACCTCCAGCATTACTACAAATCTGGGCTAAGTATGAAATGATTCTCCCTCTTATCTTTGAGGAAATGCAACGTGCTCCAACCTTGCTGACTCTGAAAGCCAGCTCTGCCCTGATTTGGTCCATGAAAATTGCCAGTATTATTGGAAAAGCTCAATGGCATGATCTGCCCAATTAATTTTGGGAATCATTCAGTACTATTTCTTTTCACCTTATGCAGCTCTGTAGAAACCCTTTGAGTTCTGCAGGTACATACCAAGTTATGAAGGAGCTGGGGGCACTTAGAGAGCATGATTAATAACTGTCAAATTACAGGGAGTACTTTCAAATTCCTGAAATCCCTTAAATCTCTCCCCTCCCCTACTTTGTCTTAGGAACTAACACATGAGCCTTTAGCTAGGCTGTCTTTCTGTGATGCAGTTACTTTATTTGTTATGGAAGAGGATCTGAAGCCACTGTTGAGGTGTTCAAAAACTTTAGGACAAAGTCCTGACATGGAGAAAAAGGGAGAATGGGTGAGCTGCAGTACAGAGGATCACAGGATATGTGCATGCCTGTGCCAGAGTCCTTGACTCTTTCATCGTGGGAACCACAATTTGACTGCCAGATAAACCACCTCCTTTTGTATTCACAATTGCAAAATATCTCTGCAGCAGCTCTAGAAGTGGCTCAGAGATAAAAGAAATAGAAAATCTTTTCTTGCATCCTTAGCATAACAGGTGCTTTCGAAAAAACCCAACAAGCCAAAGAAATTAATTGTGCATTTTTATTTTGGTGCTTTGCTATATCTCCATTCTGTATCTGAAGTGTTTTCTTTACCAAGGAGACAAGCAGAGGCAGTCAACTCTTTGAAGACCCCTTAAAGTGGTTGTAGGTTTATCGTTTTTAAGGTGGTTTCCTTGTATACACTTCAGTATTGGGTTTTGGTTTAGGTTTTATGGAGTAACTGTATTTATTTTGCTGCCATGCTGTCATTTGCAGAAAAATTTACAAAAGCTTATTTCTCATTCCTGTTCGCCGTGGAGGCCTCAGTCTCAGAGTAAATTATAGGAAAAACCCAGAAACAGTTAATGAAATGTTAAGCAGAATGAATGAGGCTTGCATGGTGCCCTGAAGGTCATTAGACTCAAGGTCTGAGTGGCTGCCAAGGGGAGTGAGCTCCAGGGCAGGACCATTCATCTTTGAAATCCTGGTTGCAGGATGTTGAGGGGTCGAATCTGGGAGCTGGCTGAAGGCGCCTCCCAGCTGAGCTCAGCTGCCATGGCTGGATGTGTGGAAGGACATCATCCCTTCTCATAGTCCTGGTCCAGAGAGCTCTGCAAGTAGATGGGAGAGCATATCCCACCCTATGGGAGGGTGACAGGGACTTGTCTACCCCTCCATCCAGCTGGCTGCTTCCTTTACTAGCTGTGAGTGAGAAGGTAGCTCTAAAATCCTGAAAACAGTCAGCTGCTGTGAGTTAGGGCTGATGAAAGGGCCCGTGGTCCACAGCTAAAGTGAAAGTGTGGAAGTGGCACAGAATCAAGGAGTGCAGCAGAGTGACCATAGTCAGCTATGTATCATCCTCTGAGCTGTTCTCCATCCCACCCACATCCTTCTCTCCCCATCAGAGTGACTCTGTGGAGGGGCTGCTGGGTTATCTTCCATTTCATTCCTGTCTCTTTCCAAATTGGAGGTGGAAGTGAAACCACAGGATATGGATGCAAGATGGAAACAGAGGAGTAGAGTGTTGTGATAGCCATTCAAATTATCTTCCAATGCCTCTTTCTACGTTGCAGAAGAATTTTGACCAAAAAATGAAATAAAAACTATTATGTGCAAGGATGAAGACGTACACAGGTACCCATGCACTATTATTCATGAATGTTAAGCAGCATGTTAAGCCTTACTGTAGATCAGTCTGTGTATCTGTGGGGCAGTCTTGGTATTTTATTCCTTATTCGTGCAATTCATAATCACAGGAATCCTTTATGCCAGTGTAAACACTGATCTCACTGCATGTTGGAATTACAAAGTATATAAAATGAGGAGAGCTGGAATAACAAGAATGTGTATTTTCCGAAAAAGTAGAAGGTTTCTGGAGGAGGAGTTTTCCCAAAGGGAGCTAAGTTTACAGATCTAACTCATTCAGGCCTTCTTGCCTCTGAAGCTGACACACACATGCACAAACACACATGGTCCAGTATCTATTTCATTGACGCATTCTTCCCATCTCGGTGTGTAAAGGTCTTGAAAGCAATAGCTACTGGCAGTACCCCAATTCAACATATCTAATAGGTCCTTTCCAGCTACAAAATCACTAAGGACACATGCCCAAATGAAACCAAGGCTTAAACTACCTTGCTGTCAGAAGCAATGAAACAAGCTGTGTGTCCTCGTGGGCTTGATTTGTGGGTTCTTTGTTTCTTTTAGTCTTGGCTTGCTGGCTGTATCTGAAGAATTGTGTTGCTAGAGTGACTTTGCTAATGTAGCTCCTGCAAGTAACTCCAACAGACCACAAGACTTTTCACGATCTAATAATAGACTGCAATGGGGTTTCATTATTTTCCAGCTTTTATGGATTAATAGGCTGCAGGTGGAAGGGAAAAAGGGTAGATTTGATTCTTTGCCACTATGTCCGACACTGTGGATCTGTTCAGATTCAGAAAGGCATGCCCTACGTGTGTACTTAAAGTAGATAATTTGGATCACCATCAAATGGCCTAGCTCTACTGACTTAAATGTAGCATTTCCAGTTTACATCATCTCAGTGTTTGAACCTGATGTTATGTGTGCAGACACGTAATCAGACGAGTGACACTGCTTCCCTTCAGCCCAGCGTTTGACCTTCTCTGTGTTTGTGTGTTTGTATGTGTTTGTGAGTCTAGAGATATGAAAGTACACATATGAATACTAAATATCTATGCTTTACCATGTTTTCGTATCTGCTTAAGTGGGAAATCTTAGCTACAGTAACTATCATCAGATTCAACTTTCTGATGCAAACCACCATTGGAGGAAACAAATGCCTTGAAAGTGGTCCTTGTGGTTTGCACCTGGTAGGGACATTCTGTTAGCCTGGAGATGCTAACAGGAGCAGAGTTCCTTACTGGCTGACATGCATTTTCCAGGCTGAACTTTCTGTTCAGAGTCTTTTTTTTCCCACATTGGCATCTCTCCTAGCAACTGCCATGCTGCCTATTCATGCTTGTCAGCCTAGAGGAACTCTAACCAGGCTTTGTCTTTGTGGTCTGTATTCCTGTGGTCACCAAAACAGTTCAGGCTTACTCTTTTGAGCAAAATTAAATATCTTTAGGTTATCTTGGAGTTTGACATGGACACTGTATTTCACTAATAATCATCATTTGTAGAGTCTGTGTTTGAAAGAGTTGTTATCTAATGCTTACTGGCAGGTTTTGAATCTTACATCCCTGTAAGACTGACTTCCTGTACATGCCTAATTACTGATGACACAGTAAGATATAAGCTAAAGAGCTATCTTGCAACTGCAACAAAAAACTTTAAGCCAAGTTCCCTTTGGCTTGCACAGAAGGAGGTTTCATTTTATTTCTTCAGTAAGGTCACCATGGAAGGATCCTCCTCCATGAACTTGCAGCAATATAAGGAGTGTGTACAAAACAAGTCCAGACATCAAACAGGGCAACTCCCAAAATGCCTCTGCATTTGTAAACATGCTTCACATCTGCTCATCTTTGCAGTAAGCATGAAACATAAAACTTGGGATATCTGTCTTATTCATTTGAATGGATGCTAATACAGTCTGTGCCTTGATGAGATGGAGGCTGCAGCTATAGCTGCATCTGGCTTGAGAAAGGGTTTTAAGAAAAAAAAAACACACCCTGAAAAATTAAAGATATTTATATTTTTATATATATATATATATAAAATCAGTTGCGTGATCTGATTTGCAGTGTGACCTTACCAATAGTTGTTGGAGCAACTGCCTAAGCATTGCAGTCACTGTTTGCCCCTCCTGAGGATCAAAAATTGTTTTTTGATCCAAGGATGTTCACTGATGGTGGGAGTATGGATGGAGGGAGAGAAGTTTCTGCTTCATGGAAATATGTGGGTTTTAATCCAGTGTATGCATGAAAATAACTAGGGAGTCTTTATTGGGATGTATGTTGAAGGTTTGTGTCTAACCACCACAACTTCAGCAGGTGTACTTTTCCAAATACCTGGTAAGAAACCTTGCAGTGAGAATGGGACTGTAGTAGTTCATATGGACACAGAGTGGTATGGCCTATCCCCAAGTTAGAAAGATAATACACTTGGTCAGTAAAAAGCGGTTATATACCAGTATCGGTACCTGCACAGCAGGGATAATACACTTAGAGACCACATAAATTAAAAAAGTATACATAGTAGCATCCACCTATATCTGGTCCATAATTACAACATGGGGGGAGTGTATGGAGAGCAGGTCTGAGACATGTACTTTAAAGTGAGTGGCATGAGATGACCTTCGTTTGTGGTCAGGCACTAAGTAAGGCTGTTTTATATGCTAGTGTAAAACTGTAGGCACTACTCTACTAGGTAACGCATGTTCTGGTCCCAGCTGATGGAAGAAACTTTTGCCCACAGTTGCTGATCTCTGTCCCTTCTCTCAAGTTACATCTCTAAGATTAACTGGTAGAGCTGCTGATCTGATTTACCTTGTTCACTTCACTCAAAACACATACCTGTGCATCTGATTATGAAGGACATCTGTCTGTAGCCTTTGTAGGCTTGAGGCAAACCATACTGAGTACAAAAAGAATGAGCTGACCAAGACTGATCTGTACTTTTAGGAGTTCGGGGATTTGAAATCAGAAGAATGGGCTCTTACAGTTTTACAAGCTTCTGCACTATTGGAATTGATAAATACGACACCACTGATCAAACCATTGTTGGATTACTTTCACACACTGGTTAGTACAACTGTTTTCTCTCTCCTATCATGCCAATTTCTACACAGATACGCCAACCGGGCACAATTGTTTCCATGGCAAATGCTCTTCTTTGTGTAAAGAACTTTTCTGATGCAGAGACAATGAATCTGTCACTAGTTCAACATGTAAAGCACAGTTTCAGGAGTGCTGCAGCCTCCTGGACAAACTTCACAATGTAGCTATAAAATACCATATAGTAAGAACTCTCTGTGGGGAGAAAGGGTAAAGTAAGGCACATCCTAACACATAAGGTGATGTCTGCTCCTCAAGGATGTAGACATTCTATCTTTGGCAAAACTTTGCTTTATACGTGCTCTGTGGCTTGTGTCACTTGGCCACATCCCAACCCTAACTCTAGTGTGGCTACATTTCAGCAGTGTGGTGTGTGTAAGTGTCATGAATTATTATTTATATGACAGCAGTACCTAAGGGCTTAAGCAAGGGCTGTAACCCATTGTATTAGGTACAGGTCAAATACATGGTGAGTGGCAGTCTCATTCTGAACATCTCATGGCCTAAATAGACCAGCAAAAGTGCAGGAGGGGAAAGAGAATCAGCTGAAAAAAATTCACCTGGGGTTGCACAGCGGGGAAGGCAGCAGAGGTTCCTGCTAATGGGTGGTGGCTGGTTTTGTGCTTCCCAGCAGCGAGTGTCATGTCACCCGATGCTGCAGAAGGTAACTTTTGGGTCACATCTACGCACAGGGCTTTTGCAAGGCAGCTCTAGCAGCTTTTCCCACTGTGACATTTAAGAGTGTATCTCATCCTGTGTGACTGCTGTGTCCTACTGCCAGAGGGACTGTCTTAATTAATGCCTGAGTCAGTGAAAGCCAGGTACTGGTGCCTAGGTAGTGTTTTTCTAGGGCAAAATCCAGCCTTCACATTTTGAACAGCTTGTATACAGCAGATCATTGGTATTGCTGGAGATGGGCCTTAAGTACCTGAACTCCTAATGCCCACTAGCCTCCACCGTATGCTTTAGACTAAAAGGTGTGGTGCAGAGGATGTGTAATGTTAGTACAGCTAGTTTTCCAAGGCAGCTGCATGCTAGAGGTTATTTTGCTTCTTTGTTTTCTTCGTAACTCACAAAAATATTCTATGCTCTCCAGAGTACAACCAACTTCATCTATGCTGCTACTGCTTATTTCTATTTATCTCCTTAATAGGAGTGAGGAAGCAGTGACTGATCACCCCGCTGCAATGTCAAGATCCTTTCTGAACCTTGTGAGTGACTAGGCTGGTAGGAAATGATGGCAGAGTGCTGACGAGATTAGCACCTCTTCATCTTTGTAGTGTAAAAAACCCCAGGACTAACTCATTCTTCAAGCTTTTCAGTGACTAATAGGTGTTTTATCATCCTTTCAATTAGAAAGCATTTATCAGCAATCTTTGCTAGCTCACTGCATGAATTGACCTGTCATTCAAAGTCTCAGCCCTTGGAACTGGTAATTAAGTTTAGCAATCTGCCTGAGCAGCCCTGATTGAGATACGTGGTATGCTTCCATGTGAGTAGGCAGATACTTTGGGTTTTGCTTCCCAATAAAAGGAAAGGGCTTTGAGAAAAGTGAACAAAGGGTCCTAGCAAATGCCTGCTTATGTCAGGTACCATCAAGGCCTTGCAAGCAGAGTGTGATGAGTGTCATGGGGGTGTGCTGCAGAGGGGTGGCACTGGGGCTGACCTGACTACCTGTGGCCCTCACAGTTACTTTGAGTTGGTTGATTATCAGGGACCACACAGAGCACTCTATAGCCAAGTACCTGCTTCATCACAAAACTTTCCGAGTTGCTTGCTTTTGGGGCTGTAAAGGAGAACCACGCTTCATTCTTCATGTTCAGAAATGTCAGCCTTGAAGCTTAAGCACAGATACGTGACTCTGAAGTTCAGGTACCTCTTTGTGTTGAGCAAGTTGTCCTGGGTTCAGCAATTGCAGTGAAGCATGTTATGCGTGATGAAATCTGGAGATCAAGTATACTGACAGAGGTCCTGTGTCTTCCCTGGTACAGTTCTTGTCAATGCCAGAAGAGGACATATTTTATTGACAATGTAAATAACAAGAAAAAGTAAGCCAGTCTCCTCTAAAGGAAGTTAATTAAGGAGTTGGACCCTACAGAAAAATGACTGAATGCTAGCGCTACCCCATGATTTGCTGTGTTAACTTGAGGGTAATTTGCAGATCAGTTACACTGAGACCATACTTCTAGTAAAGGAGATTTTTCCTCTCCTTGTCTGAATCTTTGATTGGCACTAGTTGATGGAGGCTCATTTCCAGTAGCTGGCCCACTGTTTTTTTAAGCAAACTTTGCTCTGAAAAACCAGACGTCTGAAAGAAGCCCACCCAACCTTCTCCACGGCTGCCAAGGGGTACAGAAATGCCAGCGTCCCCTCTGCTCACTCCAAAACCACGTTCAAGTTGCCTAGTTTTGGAGGAAACGCACAATTTGCAGAGTTCACTGAACCTCACAGAAGATTTGGGTTTGAATTTGTCTGGAGCTGCCCTGAAATACTTCTTACCGTTCCTGAAATATTCCTTGCTCTCTTTTACCACAAGAAACATCCTGAGGGGATTTTTATGCTTCTTCTTTCCCCCCCTACTTTGCTACATCAGGCTCGTCTCCCTGCTGTCTGAAGGAGACCACCTACAATTTAAAGAAATAAAGACCTCCTTGAAAAAATATAGGCAAACTTGATATTTAAGGGTCAGTTCCCCACAATATTTATCTAGTTGTCTGAGCTGGTCTAACCATGGAGAAAGGGGAAGCATTATCATGGGGTGGCTGGGAGGGTAACCTCTGCTAAAAAACAACAACAACAACAAAAACCACTGCAACCTAAAAGTGATGGGAAAAGTGCCAAGTAGAGGAAAGGAAAAGGACTCCGATATTTATGAGGTATAGCAAATACTAGCACTGGGAGGTAGCACTGCTTGCAAAGTATGTGCTTAGTGAGGATAAAGCAGCAGACATACTTCTTCAATTTTGGAACAGAGAGAAAGGGCCTTGCCTAATTTATTTAAGAGGTTTTGCTGTGTTTCTAAAGCAAAAGAGTGGTCCTGGGCATGAAAAAAACCCCAAAAGGATGGAGCTTAGGCAACAAAATATGCTTTCTTCCCCGAAACCACACAGAGGTTCTTTACAGCCTCCTGTTCCCTCACGATCATATATGTTAACTTCAGACCCCTCAAAATAAGAGAGGGAAAGAAACACAATTTGAAGCAAAGGCTGACTTTTCTCACAAGGCAGTAAGCAAGGACATAAATTACAGGGTATCTGTTTCAAGCTCCTTTCAATGTATGGCTCCTGTAAGACCTCCAGAGTAAGATAATCCTCTGGAGATCAGAGGCAGCATGTTATTAGCAGAAGCTCATAGGTTACATTTAGTGATGTCTTGGGTACCTTTATGGTGAAGTGTTAGTATCAGCTAGGGAAAACATAATCTTTCTCTTGTGTTTTATTATGCATTCATTGCACAGGCAACAAATATTCATATGTATTTAATTAGTCAAAAGATAATGTTTTAAACCCATAAATGCAAGGCAGTAAGAAGTAAGGATGAAAAGTCAAATAGCCCTTAAATTGATCTTTCATCTAATTCCATTAGTGACTGATTGGGAGCCCCGAAACCCCATTGTGAAAGGTACTGTAAAAACATTTAAATATAAAGCCTGTAGGTTCGATAACCTACAGCCAGAGCAAGACCCTAGATCTCTGTTGTACTTGATGACCAGTTGAATTCTTCCTGATTTACACCAGGAAATGGAAATGTGTGTACAGTTTGTGCCTGCTCAGCCCCTCACTTGCTTCGCCTGTAATGTTTGTGATGTGGGTGAAATGCTTTCTGCTGTTTATAAAAGCAGTTTGTTATCTGCTTTGGAAATTTCTCATTTATATTTTCCCATTACAGAATAAGTTCTCAAGGATTTGCATTAAAGCTTTAGGTTAATAGCTTAAATGGGGGAGTTATATTTAAATACAAACCATAAAGGCTTCAGCTTTGAAAATAGTGCCACTGTTTCATCTGAAGGACCTTAGTTTTCTCTTTTCGTTTTTGGTGCAGTAAGCTAATTGGATTTTGCAGGTGCTTTCTGAAATCTAATGGTGACATAGTAGTTATATAAAGTTGCAGCAGGTAAGGTTTTACCACCTGAGAGCCTTTGGCTAAAGAAGAGCTCTGGGAATGGGGAGGATGGAGGCACCATTTGTGCTTCTGCCAGTTCACCCACTGCCTAGCCATGGGCAAGCTCTTTCAGCTGAGATTTTCAGATGTGGTTGCCCAGTCCTGAAGACTTCTGACCTAACATTTTGGGCTTTTAAACCATTGCTGAGCATGAACAGTCCTAAAGGAGACAGAGTGCCTCTGCTGGGTGATGTCCTCCCAGTCAGGTAGGTATCTCCAGATTTATGGGAGAGCTGATGGACCAGCCATCCTCTGGGTCAGCCCAGCTCCATGATGCTTCAGCTCTGCTTCTCCCTGTTTCAGTAGTATAATCCCCTCATCTCAGAAGCATTTTGGTTGGAAAGGACCTCTGGAGGGACACCTTCAAAGCATGGGCGTTCTTCAAGTTAGATCAGCTTTTTTCCTGGCCAGGACAGGTATCTGCAGACACGTGTTTTTCTGAAGTACAGTCTGCAGTGTGTGACATAGTGCAGAGACACAAAGGCTTAGAGGAAAAAACGGACCATGAAGTGAGGTGAAAATCCAGCTCCTAGAATTAGAGGAGTTAAGGGGATTCAGTGCTGCCTTAACAAAGTTCAGACCATTAAAATAAGCCATTGCTGTTGAGGATTAATCAGCTCAGTTGGTATGGGTGATTATGAATGCCCTTGAGTAGGCTGTGACCATACTGATGCTGCATCCGTGGCCCATCTTTTGGAAGCTGCTGACTTTCCCCAGAGACAGGTGTCAGAGTAAATCTGTTCAATGTCCCCAACCTGAAATTTGTGAAGGTTTCATCCTGGAAAGACAGGACGTCAGTGAAAGCAGAGGAGAAAATACAGGCCCACTTCATGCTAAACCTCTTCATACAATATAGCTATTATTCTGTTTCACGCATCTCAGCTGGGAGTGTCATTCCACATGCAGAGCATGAATCGGGATTTATTCCTTCAGCAGTTTTTAAAACCATCACATGTCTGTGCATGCGGTGTGTGGAATTTATCATGCAAAGATTTCTGGTTTTTTAAACACCCTTGTAAAGGGTTTCAAAGGGATCTCTAAGAATGCAAGACGTTGAAGGACTGATTGCAGATTTCTGTACTGAGCATGGGACCAGGAGACACAGCTTCTGAACTGTGGTCATTTGCTATAGTTACTAAGTGTGGCGAGCATAGATGGCTATGCCTCCATGGTCTCCTCCTAGGACTACAAGCAAGTTTTGACCAGCTGGTTCTTCAGAAGTACTTGGATACCTACCTTGTCTTTGGTATTTTGGTGTAAGTAAATGTTCTCTTGCGCTGACTCTTTAATAGAGGAGATCTGTTCAAGCTTAAGCTTCTTTCTCTTTACCCCTCTGCAGCTCCCATCATTAGGAGGTGTGCTGGGGGCAGAGTCCATGCCAGTGTGTCTTTTGAGGAACAGCTTGGGTTGTTCTGTTGTTTTTTCAGCAGATGGGTGTGATGACCAAGCTGTGGGAAAGGTGTTCAGAGGGTGGAGCCATTGTGGCGTGGCTGGTCTCTTCCTACCTGGAGCTAGTGGGATATTCAGGAGGAGAGAATGAAACTGCAGTTGTAATTGGAAGCATAACCTCTGGCCATAATCTTGATCAACTGGATGTTTCCTTTTCCTAAAACACCATATGCTTTCTACTGTTGATATTCCATAACAACCCATGCATTTTCAGGTAAGTCTGTGCTACTGGGACGCCCGTGGTCATAGCCAGAGCAAGGTCAGTCTCAGGGACCGGGTGAGCACAAAGTGACTCCCAGGCACTGACAAACCAAAGCAGGCAGAGGTGAGGAAAAGAGCCTTCATTTGCCTGCCTGTTTCAGATGTGCTTCTGCACCTTAGGGGCTCATGCTTCACAGTTTCTTTTCTCTCTTTTAAGAGTGAAGGAAATGGAAATGTCTAAGCAGGCTCTGAAAGGTTCTGCAGGGCCCCAGGCTCATGGCCTGACTTTCAGGAGCCTTGAGCACTCCTCACTGAAGCCATCTTTGCAGCCTGGGAGGATGGTGTCCTCCATTTTCACAGCACTCTAGGCTGAATTAACAGAAAATGGCTGGTGGTTCTATAAATAATATACATATAATAATATACATATAAATAATATACACTATAAATAATATACATATAATATATAATATAACTATATATATAAAGACATTTGAGTGTTTATACTACTTATCTGTTACCTAAAGACGGATGTTTTGAAGACTTTTCTTTCCACAGCTGCTAATCTTGAAGTGGCAGGAGCCTGTGCCCATAGGAAAGTTGCACCAACTTACCTCAAGGGGCTTCAAATTCTAGTAAGTGATGTAGGATGCCTTCTGCATCACGCTAACAAAGCTGAAGTTCGACTGTATCATCTTTCTCATCAAGATAACAAATTATTATCTTGATGAGAAAATAACACTTCTCATTTTATGGTTAAAAAACAACAGAAAAGGAAAGCCTGGGAAGTGGGAGGACAGTGCTACAGGCAAAACGCGACCTTGCAGCTTCCTGTCGTGCTCTTTCACTTCACTTTTTCAGCTGGTCACAAGAGCTTAAGCAGAAGGCAGCCAGCCCTTCCCATCTTACACTGCCCTTGCTGGTCGGTGCTGCATGTCCCAGTGTGGGGAACCTGTCCCTGACATGAGTTTTGCTCCCCAACAGACATGTGTGAGCGCTGGCAGGTCTCTGGACAGTGGATCTACTGCAGGATGGACCAGGCAGATGATGTACAAAAGCTGGGTTTTCACCTTGCTGGTGGATCAGCAGAGATGCTTCTGATCCTCCACAGGGTGACATGATGCTCCCTGAGGCATCCCTTCATCCCTTGGTGGGAAGATGAGGAGGAGGAGGTGTAAGTCAGGACCAGGTTTCCACACAGTAACCTACAGGCCTTTACCTCTGCACAATGATTCACAACTGGCACAGCGGGCCAAAAGATGACTTCTTTGCTCATGCTTGTTTTCCCACCCAGGCTGAGTCAGCCCTTCATGAAAGCCAGTGGGCAGCAGGTTTCTTGGGTAACCGCTGCTCAGTGACACAAAAGGAGAGAAAACAAACTGGAAAAGGCAGGTCCTTGGGTTTTGCCTTGCTCATTCTTAAGGGCTGTGTGCAGGTCTGAAGCACCAAAGGAGAAAACTTCAGCTAACACCATTAGCGATAGCTAATGTCATTGACTTCTGCTATCTTCCCCTCAGTTCTTTATTTCCAGTGTCAATGGACAGGATGCGTCCAGCTTGTATTGCACCACTCATTCACAGGATGTTTCCCAGCATCTGTGTTGCTGTGAGGACATGGGCTTCCTATGGGAACCTGGTGCGGCTCAGCCCATGGGACTCATTACCACCTCTGGCATTGCTTGCATGCTGAGGGATGAGCGAGGAGGCTCTTGCAGAAGGAGTACTCATGGCTTGCAACTGCCAAAATCCCAAAGCAAAACAGCACAAAACTGGCTGGATAAGTTCAGAAAGTGCTTGGAAATAAACACCCCGAGGAGGTGCAGCCATGCTTTTCGAAATCACTTTAAAGTGATCAGTGACTGAGTCTTTCTCCATGTGGGGTGAGCCAGGATGGGAGAGGCTGATGTCCCCTTCTAGGTGTGCAGTGGAACAATGGGTCCCTTTCCAGCTGGGAGCCCTGCAGAGCTATCACATAGAGATGCGATGTGGTTGTGCTGGAGGCCAAAACCCTCCCTCCCCAGAGGCTGGAGCAAAGTTAAGGGTGTTGAGCAAGATGTGGGGCTGAGTCCAGTGTCCCCCACGTATGGCAAGGAAGGGTGAGGGCATGGCGGAGTTGTGCGAGACATCGTCCTGCATGTGTCTGCCTCTCAACACTTTGAAAGTACTAACATGTTTTACGACGCGGTGTGAGGGAAACAAAATAGTGGCTCCTGGCTCCTCGTAATTTGTGTAAATTCCAGATGTGACAATCCTTTTACTGGCAAATGGAGCTGTTTATCCCTGTGCTCTCCTCTCGTTGAATTAGCTCCCGCTAGGAAGAGCTTGCTGAAAATGTGCCTGCCTTGCTACTAAATGGCTGCATAATTGTCCCGCAGCCCCCTCCTGGAGCTGCACATAAAAATCGCAATCCAAATTCCTGGGCAAACCAGGCAGGGCCCTGGAGAGCACTTCCCACCCCCCTTCAGGAATTGAACATCATTCCTAAAGGATAATACAGGATTACGCCAAGGGGAAAAAGAGTGTCTTAAACAGATCTGAGCTGAAGTGAATCTCAGCAAAACGTGTCCTTCTTCCTACCCCTGTCCCTCTCTGTTCTTTTGAATAGGTTTCCATTTCTTGCAAGGGGAAGGATGAAAGGGCCCCAGATTGTGAAACAGACAGAAGAGGAACAGCCTTAGTTCCCTGACAGCCCCTAGCAGGGCAGCCCTGCCCACCGCCGCATGGCAGCCAGCACACATGGGAAACCCTTCCCAGCCCTTCCCAGCTCATCCTCCCCCTCTTCCTCCTCCTCCTCTCCCCGAGCACACAGGCGCTAGTTATTAGGGATTAGGTGGAACAGATGCATGTAAGATGCTTACAGCCTTTTCCAGACACAAGGCCACTTTCCAATCAGCTCAGAGGAAACAGGGTAATTAGATGGAGTCGTGGGCAGGGAGCAGGCGGGAATTAGCCTGTTACCCAACCAGAGACTGCAAGTCCAACTCTTCCCCCTGCCCCTCCTTTTTCTCCCCCCCCAATTCATCTTCTTACTCTGTGATTTCAAAGGTTTTATGTTTTCTTTCCCTTTTCCAATGGCAGCTGATGCTGACCGGCCACATGCCAAACAGGTCAGGCCTCTGAGCTGAAACTGCCCGTGATACTCCAGCAGGGTAATTAATCAGCTGTGTCCTTTAGGAAACGTATCCTCTCTTGGATGTGCCGGGATGTCGCATCCCCTCCCAGTGAGTGTGCTCAGAGCTGCTGGCCGGTGACAGTGGGTGGATTGGTTAATTTGGATTAAATCTTTTCCCTCCCCCTCATAAACCAGTTTCACCTGCTGGTGAAGTTATTGCCCCTTAAGCCGATGATAGCAGTCATAGACGTCTCAGTGGAGGAGGAGTGCTGGGCTTTGAAAGGGAAGATACCTTCCTTGTCATTTGCCTGCCTTTAAAAGCACACTAAGGCAGCCTTGGCTTGAGTGCCCTGCAGGCAGAAATTCTGATTGAGGACCGACTGGCTTTCATTGCATCCCTCCTCACTCCCAAAAAAGCCTTGGCAGTTGGGGCTGCTGCTGCAGACTGGGGGCTGCCGTTCACAGGCTGCCTCATGGCTCAGATCTGGAACCAGGTTTTTCTTTTCCGGCGTCTTGACAAGTTCCTTGTGTGTGCTTACACTTCAGTGCCTGCTCATCCCTGGCTAAAGTCCTCCAAACGTGGAGAGCTGTCCTGCCATGACTATGCACAGGGCAGCTGTGACAAGGTAATGGTTATCAGGCATTAGGGGCGGTGATTAGCATGCTGGCTATTGCATTTATTGCCATCTCCTCCCACAAGCTCCTGCCTTGCTTGTTTGGCTTCTGAGGCCTGACTGTGCTGCTATTTATTGGGAGAGCAATGCTATTCTCCAAGATGTTTGGTTTTAAACCCATCAAAACATCCCCAGGGCATTTGGAAGGGGATGTGCTGTGTCACAAAAGGCAGTATTCCCCATGGGAGGATTTTTTCCAGTGACAGGTCAGTCGGGCAGTAAACACGTGAAGGAGGATCTCCATTACAGATGTGAGCAGAGAAGTGTTGACCCCGGTTTTGAGGCAAAGAAACCAGCTAATGTCTGAACTTCTTCAAACAAAGGCGCTGCTCCTCACTGGTGGCATCTTTTTGCACATCCTGTAGATAATTCTCTGAGATTGACATTAACCTCTTCTCGTAAGCATGCACAAGCACCAAGTGTTGAAATCCATTGAGAGCTGGATGGAAAATATCTGCCAATTGTTTGCTGTCAGGAAATGCTGGTTCAGCAAGAGGAAAAGATGTCAGCTTCAACAGTAGAAAAAAAAAAGGATCGGAAAGAAGCAGAAAAATAATGATATTATTGAAGATACTCTCCTGAGGACTTTTTAAAGTGGTAGGTTTTATTTTGCAGCACTCTGTTTTTATTGTCCATTGACATGTGGGATGGACACAGCCGAAACAGAGGCTGTGGTTTTGCTCAATATGTGGCAGGTAATAGCTTCTGTGTACCCAACATATCCTTCCCAGCGCATGCAATAAGAGAGGCGTTAACAGTGTGGATGGAGGGGGAGGAAATCTCTTGATGTCCCATCTTCCTTAAAGGGCAGCAAAATGCTCCTGTGGAGCATGGAACACCTGTGGAGGCATGTTGGGGTCTGTCCTGGAGCTGGCTTATCTTCTTCACTGATGCCCTGCACTCCTGGCTGTGCCGGTTAGCTGATGACCTAGTAAAACCATTGGCTCCCCTCGAGTCTCAGCATACTGCTCATTTATATATCTCCAGCTACTTAGGTCCAGTAATTCTGAAAATGGCATCCTTCCTGAGCGTTCCAGTCCTCACAGGAGTACAAAAATACATACGCAGCACAGGAACAGGACATGGGTGCCCTGGAAGAATAACCCTGTGATGCACGGCAAGTATGTGTCAACTGAAAAGTCCCCCCAGATACACAGCTTTGCTACCCAGGGTGGCTGTTTGCTTCAAGACTGCCCCAAATGGCTTTGTAAACAGACCAGAGCACTGCGAATGTTTTAGAGTAAACTGTGCAAATAGATTATTACTGTTGGACAGTGATTAGTGTGTTGACTAGTCTAACCTATGTCCTGGTGTAGTGCCAGATTTCAGACCCTTGGTTTATGCGCTTCCTCCTCTTCCCCATGCTGTTTCTGAAATGGAACAGTGTTTAGATGTGCTTCCCATCCCCACTGGTGGATGGGGCCAGTTTTGCATTGGACTGCAGGTGAGTGTACCAGACCAGATGCTCACACCTAGCCCCATGCCCACTTGTTTCTAGGAAGGGAAGCTAGAAGATTTCTGAGGTTTTCTTTGGTATTTCACACAATATGCACAAATACAAGCTGGGGGAAGAATGGATTGAGAGCAGCCCTGATGAGGACTTGGGGCTATTGATTGACAAGAAGTTCAGCATGACCCAGCAGTGTGCACTTGCAGCCCAAAAAAACAGCTGTGTCCTGTGCTGCATCAAAAGGAGTGTGTTCAGCAGGTTGAGGGAGGTGATTCTGCACCTCTGCTCTCCTCTTCTGAGAACTTACCTGCAGTAGTGCATCCAGCTCTGGGGAGCAACAACATAAGAGGGACATGGAGCTGTTGGAGTGAGTCCAGAGGAGGGTCAGAAAGATGATCAGAGGGTTGGAGCACCTCTCCTATGAAGACAGGCTGAGATAATTGGGATTGTTCAGCCTGGGGAGGAGAAGGCTCCAGGGGCACCTTAGAGCAGCCTTCCAGCACTTAAAGGGGGCCTACAAGAAAGCTGGAGAGGGGCAGGAGCGTGTAGGGGTATGACATGGGGAATGGCTTTAAACTGAAAGACAGTAAATTTAGATTAGGTATTAGGAAGAAATTCTTCACTATGAGCATGGTGATGCCCTGGCACAGGTTGCCCAGAGAAGCTGTGGCTGCTCCATACCTGGCAGTGTTCAAGCCCAGGCTGGACTGGGCTTGGAACAACCTGGTCTAATGGGAGGTGTCCCTGCCTGTAATTCTATGTGTCCCTTCTATAATTCTATGATTTCACACTATGGTGAGGCTCCTGTCTCAAATGTGACATTTGCATTTTGTTTTCCTTTTTTCAGCACTGCCCCATAAGGTGGAGGATACAGGAAGAGAGCATCGTTTTTATGTTAACAAGGATGTGTCCTTTGAGATTGTGACTCCTGCTGACTGGCGTATGGGATTCTGTGACAAGCCTGCCATCATTTTCTGTCTTTCTCTGGGGCAGCTAAGTAAGCACTGCAGTGCTAATATGTGAAAGAGCTTTGTGATGGACACGCTGGCAGAACCATGTTTTACAGAGGTTAATAAGAGGTTTGTAGCTGTTATTTATTACCAAGACAGGGACCGCCTATGTATGCCCCTATCTGTTACTGCAGCAGCAATGCTTGTCTTGAAAACCTGCTCATCTGCTTTCCCGCAGGCACTTGTCTGCTTTCCCCTTCTTTACAGTTTCTCCAGGCCATGCTGCCCATTTAGCATTTCCCCCAGCTGCAGGGGACAGACTGAGCGTCTGGGAATGTGTACGCACACCAGATGACCCGAAACAGCCTGCTTTTTTGTTCTCTCCTGTCACTGGATCACTCAGGTGCTCTTGCTTTGAATCTGCCTCTCTGTTACCCACCCGGGCATTTGCAGCTGCAGGCATATTGGGGGACAGTTTGACACCAGCATGTACAGGATAGAGGAGCAGCCTGACCTGCTGATAGGCTCCATGCGCTGCTGCTCTAACGACAATGGTGACTTTTCATGCATGTTAGTGGAAGAAGGAAGTAACTGTTTGCAGTAAGGTTTTTGGGGACTTTTTGCCTGTTTGTTTTCCTTCCCAAGTGACTTGTCTCTAAGCAGGGACACTTTGCAGCCCTGAGCCTTTTCCAGCCCTGCCGTGAGGGATCTGGCATTTGTCAGTCACTCAGAAGATGGGAGTTCAAGCGAGAGGTTTTCCCAGTTGCCAAACATCACCCGTATTTAGGGAGGCTTCTGGTCCCAGCCTCAGAGGAGCTGTCAGCGTTCTGGCTGCTGCACGATGCTTCTGCCAGCCTGTGGGTGAAAGAGGAGACACAGGGCTGCCCTAGTCCCTGGGCTAGATAATGTCTGGATGTCACCTCCAGCACGTGGTGCAGCTGGTTTGCAGCTTGTGCACGCACACGCTGTTGAAAACCAAAGGGGCATGGGAGAAGAGGAAGAAACGTTTCGTTTCTCCTCTCCCCTGCCTGTTCTTACGCTTCCTTTCTCCTCCTCCTGCCCTGCTCCTCAGCTATTTGGCAGGATTGCTGCCATTGCAAATGTACGTGACTAATCTGTTACTTGAGGAACAGGGAGGCAGATTCACAGGCACGGATGACCCAGGCTGTCAGGAAGCTGATGGGATTCCTTGCTGGGAAAAGTTTATTTTGAGAGGGCTGCTCCCCTTGCTAAGTGATGGGAGAGAGATACTCATCTGAGTACTTGATGGGATGGGTACAGCCTCAGTTAAAGAGGTGGCCATCTTCTTCCCAGCCCCGGGGGCAGATGTGCTGCACCGGGATGGCACATCCCCCTTCCTGCCCCCCCAGACATGTGGATGCCATTCCCTTGCAGTGGCACAGTGCCATCAGCTGGGGTGTGATCGCTTGAGTGCAGAGGCTCTGGAAGGTCTGGGTGTGAGATTCAGGCAGATCCTTACTCGTTCATCTCCTAACCAGCTCAGGCAGAGGCCCGAGGCCATGGGACCTGAATGCTCTGACCTGAATACAGCCAGATGCTTGCACTGCGAGCCGCTTCCTTGCCTCCTTCTTTGCCTCCCTCTGCCACTTTGCCTTGCTCTGTTTCAGCTGTGCATCTTTAAGCGATTCAGGGGCTCCTGGCCAGAGGGTTCTATGCCTCGCCAAGCTGATCCCAAAGAGAAGGGGTGATGTGCCAGGAGGTCTGGGAGGTGAATGTCATTTCATCACTGTTCTCCTGGGAGAGGTAGAGGGATCCAGCATGGGAACAACGGGGGTGGGGGACAGGGGTTAATGAGAAGAAATGGGATAATTTAAAGCACGGAAAATGCAGGCCAAGTACTGGGGGGAAAACATATGTTTAAATGCTTGCAATCCAAGAATTGTTTGCTCAAAAAAAAAAAACCCCAACAAGTAAATTCCAGGGAATGACTAAATTATTGGACACAGTTTCTAACTAGGCACCTAAAAAATGTGTTGAATCAGGCTGTCAGTGTGAATTACTAGCCCAGCTCTGGGAAAAATACCCTAGGGAGCACCAGTTTTCCTGGTTTTCCACTCCTCGTAATGCCAAAGTGAAGTCTCCTGAGGCAAAGGCCTTGCACATTAACTAACTTACAGTGCCATCTAGCCCCATCTAAGTCATAAGACGTGTATGAGTGGCTGCTAATTTTGTTCCTGTAACCAGGAGGCTGAGTCACTTTAGCTTGAACCCACCTCCTAGGTCATGTGCTTGTGGATGTAAGTGTGTCTTAGAGTACATCTGTACGTGCACTGGGATGTATTTTTAAAGACTCAAGTCACAACGTAAATGCCTGACTGGGAGCCGTCCCAGCTGGACAAATCCTGTGTGTTTTCACTCAATGTGGGGAGGGCAGCTCAGCGTTGCTTCAGCCTGTCTGACACTTCCCATTGATAAGGCCTTACTTAAAGATTTGCCAGCCTGCAACTGCTTGGGCTGGGAGCGGTGGGTGCTGGGTGATTGCCGCGGGCTGTTTGCGGGGAGCTTCCTTCAGAACAGTGTTTGCACAGCTCCCTTGGGTGAGCTATGGACCAGTGCATGGGTCTGCTCGTTCTGGACAAGAGAAAGGCAAACAGAAAAGCGATAGTGCTGCTGCTACAGCTCCTCTTGCGAAACGCAAGAGGTGGGGGCAGAGGGTGGTGGTGCCCGCTGCCCACAGTGTGCTGCAGCTGCATCCCTATGTCCTTCGCTGCCCCCACCGCACATGCATCCTCCCCTGAGACATGGGGCCAAGGGGCAAGCTCCCGTGACCTGCCAAAGGCCATGGAGCAAAGATAGATGCTGTGGGCTCCCTGATACAAGGGTTCAGGGTCCCCTGAGGTCTGTGAGAGTACTAAAGTTGCTGTGTCAGCTCTTCGGGTATCTACTTTTTGCCCACATGGGCTGCGGAGGGCTCAGAGGGTGCTGCCAGGGGCCATGGGTTCGGTGCAGTGTTGTGTTTCTGAGTCTGCTAAGCTGATGGCAGCCTTTTCTGCCTTGCAAGAAGCTAGTGCAGGGATGCTGGCTAGACCACCAAAGGTAGTGAAGTAACATTCTGCTATAGAGGAAGACACCCGTTACCCTAACAGGGCTTGAATTTCAAGGGTCTTGTTTTGCACTTTCTCCTTTCTGTTTCTTTTTTTCCCGTGTGTGCTCTCAGTAATGTCCGTAGCCAGACATATGCTCACGGTCTGGAATGAAGTCGACTGCAATTACATCCTAAGGGAGTCACTCAACGGGGGTTTTGTGAAGGCAGGACTCAGGCTTTGGTGGAGCCTGTCACTGCTGCACATGTGCTGTTAGGCTTCCAACTGCACTCACCCTGCCTTCAGTTTTGTGGGAACAAGGAGCAGAAGGCTCAGAAATACAGCCGGTCTGGTGCACATCTGGAGGCAGTAACGTGAGGCAAAGTATACACCTCTTGTACTTGAAAGGGGTGCTTTCCTGCATTAGTGATTCCAGCGCATCATCACCAAAGTCCTGCCTTTTAAATGCGCTCACACCACATCCCCTGCTCTGGTCCAAACCTTCTCTAGCATAAAGGTGCTTGAAGCTGGGTTGCAGGGTTAGGCCTCCCTCTGCAGTACTTTCGCCTTACTTCCTTTATCTCCCAGAGCAGCTAGAAGCACATGCTGCAGCAACGTAATCATTTAATCCAGGCTGGTGAAACCTGTTCTCCAGATGAACAACTGACAGATCATTTGCTCCATAGCTCTGCATATGAATGCAATGTTTGTTGGGGCGGCTGGATGTCAGTGCCAGCTTTCCACTCTCGTTTCCAGCAGAGCCAAACAGCAGCCTGACTGTGAATCTGCTTCCAGCTCCTTCCTCCACTCCCTGCGCTGGGCTCAGTGCAGACACATTAGTCTTGGGGCTCACTCTCCCTCCTGTGCTGCTGTGGATGTGCTAGGTGAGCAGATACCCCTCTGGAGAAGGCAGTTCTCAGAGGAGCACAGCAGGCTTGTGGTGCTTGGGACAGGAACGTTGTTCACCCGGGGAGGCAGGTGATACCTGAAAGGGTGCAGCCAAAACTAACAAAGGTGTGTTCAGAGATAGATACAGTTTGATCTTTAGCCCCTGATGCAAACCTTGCTTTGGCTGGGGAGGGTGCCCTGCCAAGCCCGTGTGTAAGGGCGTAACAACCTGGTACACTGGAGGGGATGGAGGTGCCAGCAGTGGATTGGAAGGGGAGCATTTGCAGTGGTCCTCCTCGAAACTGCGGCGAGTTAACAGGGGCAGAAGAAAGGTGCATCCCCTGTTGTAGGCCTCTGAAACCCTCGTTCTGAATGCCATCTGTCCAGAGCCAGCGGTTTGTAGCGCATTGTACAAATGCACATGTAGCATCTCTGGGTGCCCAGCACTGAGTCTGTGCTGTCCAATTGATGGAGGTACCCCTGCCGTGCTCTGCTGTGGGAGGCTGCTACCTCTTGTTTGCAGCCCCTCTGAGGTACCCCTGCTGTGCTCTGCTGTGGGAGGCTGCTACCTCTTGTTTGCAGCCCCTCTGGTTTCAGCTCCGATCCCTCTCCCAGAGTTTGTAATGCAAGTAGCCTGGGCTGCTAACAAACAGCTGACAATCCCAGCCCAGCCCATGGCTCCATGGCAGCACACTACTGGGACTGACCACAGTATGCTCCTGGTGGGAGACAAACAGCATTAGAAGCTTTCCAGGTAAATACACTACGGTTTTGCAGCTGCCTTCTTTCTTTCTGACTGAAGGAGCAAGCCCAGGTGCTGGGCTGAGGCTCTACCAGTGCCAGTTTATGCCCCTCAAACTGCTTCATCTGCATGCACTGCCTCTAAGGATGGAGAGCTTAAAGAAGCTGCTTGCATTCAGACTGCAATCCAGGTTTCTTTAAAATGCCTTTTTTTGAGAAGGCAAGTGTTCTATAGTACTGTGGCCAGTGCTGTGAGGTTGGCTCAGCCTCCAGAAACACTGTCCAAAACGTGTTGTCCAGAACAGCATGCTTTAAAGACACATCACATCCCTCTGCACTAGCTGGTCCAGCCTCTTACCATGGCCGTACAACAGGGTTTTTCTTCCAGTTCAGATGACGGTGGCCTCATGCAGCTGGCTGCAGAAGACCCCCTTGCAAGAGCATCTCCCCTTCCAAGCTTGGTTAGCTTAGCATCATCTGAACTGTGTGAGCCAAGGAGCTTTGAGGCCTTTCCCTCCAACTCTTTGCCTGCTGTTTTGGTCTGTCTCTCATCAATAGCTCTAGCTGGTGAAGGTGTTTTTTAATGGACATATTTTATTGCTCACAGATGATGCAAGATTAACAAGTTTGGATATATAGTAACCTGGTCACCTACCAGGTGGGAGAATAAGCACCCTTCTCC
>JAOEHY010034907.1:0-12799 GCA_025447955.1 Psilopsiagon aurifrons | reverse complement strand
CTGTTCATCACACTTTGTCCCTGCTGCTCCTTCCTCCTCAGGTGGAGGACTCCTCACACTCTTGTCCTGCTCTAGTGTTGGGTCCCTCCCACGGAGACACTCCTCCATGAACTGCTCCACTGCAGGTCCCTCCCGTGGCGTGCAGCCCTTCAGGAACACTCTGCTCCAGCATGGGTCCCTTCCCCCCTCTTACTTCCTCCCCCTACTTCTTAACTGTGTTATCCCAGAGGCATTAGCACCATCACTGATGGGCTCAGCCTTGGCCAGTGGTGGGTCCCTCCTGGAGTCAGCTGCACTGGCTCTATCAGTTGCAGAGGAAGATTCTGGCAGCTTCTCACAGAATTCATCTCTGCAGCCGCCCCCCACTACCAAAACCTTGCCACGCAAACCCAGGTCACTGTCTTGGACATCTCTTCTCTGCGTTCATCTGGAAGCATTTCTTTCCCATGTTTCCAGAATCCCAGAAGGGAGCTTAATTGCTTCAGCATCCTCCTCATGCAAAGTGTACCTGGGGTGCCGGATGGCTGAATAACCTCTCATGCACTGAGAGCCATTACCATTTGAATTAGCGACATGAGGATAACAGGCGATTATCCCATTTAACAGCTGTTGAGTGCTGTTAAAGGAACACCTTCTAGAAGAAGGAAGAAAAATGTAGTGGATTTTTCTTTTTAGAAAGGGATTCCCTGTCTCCTATGAATACTGGCGTCCTCTTGTGTTTGAAAAGTAGCACGATTTCCACAGGAACACATTATCATCTTTAAACCTCTTCTCTGTAGAGAGGCACCCACAGAGTGCCAGCAGAAGACAGTGAGAAAGTGGAACTGTCCCTGAACAGAAGGGGAAGTGGTTCTGGGCAATTGGGAGCCAGTAAGCCAAGCATAAAAGGAAGGAGTCAGAATAAAGCTGCAAAAAGAAGCACAAGTTAAAGCATCCCCTCTGCCCTGGAGCAATTCAGCCATAGAGGACACGCATGCAATGGGCCTGATGGCTATTCATGGTGAAACATAGCTGTTTTAAGGGGCAGGATTTACAGCCCCCAAAGTAGTATAAGGATGAACAAAAATATCCTCTCTCAGGATTTGGCTAGAGGCAGAGAAGTGCATTTTGAAAGTGTAGAATCTATCGTATGTATCACAAAAGAAAACCTTCCTGTATGCAGGGCACTTTTTCAAAAGAAGACTTAAGTGAGAAGGAATTATTACAGTTATTAACGTAGGTGACGCTTGACTCTGCAATAGAGAAAAAACTCTGCGAAAGTCCATGGTCCTCATCATCACAAGGAAGCGTTGTCTGGACTCCAGCATCAAAGATGTTAAAACATAACTCTCCTTGTCTCCCTCATGAGTTTTAAACATGACTCATTTTGAGGCTTTGCCTTTCACACTAAGCTGAACAAACTAAGGTTGCTCCACTTTCTCAAGGATTTCACCTACGCCAGCTCCCACTGGGGTGCTGGTGGTAGGCCTACCAGCCTTCAGAAGGTCTGGCAGCTCATTCAGGTGTGTTGCTGATGCCTGACTCCCTTTCCGAAAGCTGTCTCAGACTGGGTGCCCTGAGATGTTTGTGGATCCCCACAGAGAGCAGCATCTCACACAAAACAGAAATAAACCCCCCAGGCTTTTGTCTTTATTGGAGAATGAAGGGGCACAGTGCACAGTGAAGTAGGCAAAGCAAAGTGGCTTTTTTGTTCCCACATCATGCTTTTGGAGGGCAGGAATGCTGTGCTGGATCAGTGCAGCAGTGCTGAGTAGCCAGGGCTTTCAGGCCAAGGAAAGCACTTCACATGAGACATTTAGGGGTTAAGCTGCCTGGAGAAGGACCTTCTTTCCAACTACTTTTCAGTGACTTGCATCCTGTTACGAAACCCGAAGGCTCAAATCCTTCCCAAAGCTAACTGGCAGAGCTATCACTGGCCAGGTTCACCTGCATGACAGGCTCTCCGCTGAGCCCAGAGCCAGTGGCATGAGATGTGCCTTGGGGCAGGTTAACCCTGCGGGGTGAGAAAATCAGTGTACATGGTGAGGTTGTCCCTGAGGCAGAAGAGACGTGAGTGGGCAAACAGAAGTGTTTCTCTAGCCTTTTCTGTGCAACTGGCTGGTTTGGCTTCCTCTAGGCTTGAGGGGGACAAAACTTCTCTAACAACCCAGAGGAGCCTATGGGGTAGAAGTTTTTCACACATTTTTTCCATCTTTTTCAATACAATTTTTGTCATCTCTCTCTCTAGTCTTTCTTTTTCAATAAACATTCTCTGAGGTGGGTGCAGTGGCAACACCTCAGCACAGGTGAGGATATAGAAACATTTATAATGTTAAATAACAGCCTTCCTGTTATTTCCTCCCTAATTACTCTTACCCTCTGTGATGACCACTTATGGTCTAACTAATGTAAGCTTTTTTCCACACAAAGTAGTGGCAACAAAGATGAAGATACTCGTTTTTTACGTTACTTGTTTCTAAGCAGGCCTCTTTCATACCATCCTTACCACTTATCTGACCATTAAATCTGCAAATACATGCAAATGGTATTTACTGTGTTGTTACATGTACCTCGAAGCAGATGGTGAGCCAGTACCACAGCTCACATTTTTGCACCTTTATGAAACATCTGGGGAGCTGCATTAAATTTCTGCCTGGCCTGGGGCTTCACACAGACCTCTGCCTTTGTGGCAAGCACTTCACAACTGCTGCCAACCATTATTCAGGGGTGTTTTTCTTCATAAACTACCAATAAAGGAATGTTGACAACATTTTCTCCACCTCCCTGTCCCCCTCACCCCCCAGTAGTATTTCCAAAAGGCCATGCCAAAGTTTTGAACCATCGCTGTGTGCACTGATGGCGTCTCAGTCACCTGGGTATCCTCCTGCATTTCCCATGGTTCAGCTGATATGGCAGCATCCCTACGTGCTGCATGTGGGCTGTACAGTGAGACTGATGTGGGGACCTGGGACTGCTGCAGGATGGAGTCCGGGATAGACGGCTGCACCCTCTTTGCTCGCTGGCTTGTGAAAAGGAGTGGGAAGCACATCTCACTGCTCCAGGATGTGAGCCGACCTTCTGGAAAGACTCCTCATGACATTAAACCGCCTGAAGGGCCATTGCTAATCACCATAAGGAGATCAGGCAGATCTGTCCTGTAGCCAGGGCTAGCAGCAAGCTGTGTGGGACTTGGGCAACACTGAGGACACCAGGAGCTGCTCTGACTCATGCACGCACAGAGCAGGAGGGAGAGGGCAATGGCAGAAGGGCTTCCCCAGCCAGGGCCTGAACCACAGCCTGTTTGAGAGATGCTGAAGTCCTCTTGCCGTGGTGGGCATCTTTGCTATGCTATAGCCACTGTCAGGGCAAAAGTCCATGCCAGCCCACAGGATGAGCCACCAGCTCGTGCGGTTTGTCCCACAGGCTTGCTCATTGCTTGGGGACACAGTGTTTGCTGGCCCCACATGCATGCCCTGCTCAAAGCCTGTGGGGTTAAACGTGCCGGATGTGTGTTGCTAGCAGAAGTGAAACCCACCTGTGGAGTTTGCTTGGGAGAGTCCTCCCTGCTGATGAGTTCAGGAGTGAAGCAGCACTGAAACCTACTCATGCTTCCTTGGGCAACACCCAGGCCTGGGGGAAATCTCCCAGGAGATCACCCTCAAACACACACACAGAGCCCTCATCCCAGAGCTCTGCCCTTCCACTTGCCACCCAAGAACAGAGGGTTGTTAGGCAGAGAGGAATAATGTACTGAAATTTGGCCTGCATGATGTGAATGTCTTCTTCTGGCAATGTTACCATAGGTCCCCTTTGCAGAGAGAAGTAGATGTATGACATATCTGACTTCTGCTTTGAGAGGGGATGAATCGCACCTTCAATACATCTGTTTCTCAAGTGGATCTGACACCTGTGTGGCCAGATTAATTACTCCTTCACCTCACAAAGACTCCTTTCTCATCTCTGTAGCCTTCATTGCCGTTCCTCCCTGCAGCACCCACACTCATTTTCATGATCTTTCCTCTTTTTATCACTTTGGTTTTGGAGGCCTGATATGGCTTACTCCTTCCCTTCCATGTGGTCCTTCTTCCTCCAGCACAGTGTCTCATGGCATCATTCTTCCCTCTCTCCTCCATGGAACCTCTGCTTCTCCACAATGCTGAGTTTCTGCCTCTTTTTGTCTGGCACAATATATGGTAATTCCCAATCTTCCTACGCACAGATATCCTCATGGTCTCTCCTCCCCACGCCCTCTCTCTTCCCCTAGGCAATGGCTTGCTTCCTCTTTGCTGAACCTGGTCCTTTGGGAAACACCCAGAGGTGCCGGTTCCCCCAGGCTCTGCCTGCACAGCAGGCTCCAGCCCAGCATGCCATCACCCAGCTTAGCTCCCAGCCAGCCAGCAGTCAAGTGCTGGTGAACAGACCTTCGCGAGCAGAAGCAGCAGCTTTATTGGGAAGATGCTTATCTGATGTAACATGTCATTTTAGAGGGCAAAGAGGGCAGTCTTGACACTGCAGTCAGTACACCTCCCTGGGATTCACCGGGCTTCCTTCTCTTCATGTTCTCCACTCCAGCCAAGGCCAGGCACAGGAGTACCCATTGCACATCCCCTGTGTCCTCAACCAAGCGCAAGACTCTTCAGAACTCTTTCTCCAGCAGCTGCTGAGTTGAGGGATCCCTTTATAACCTTATATCTCTCACACAGGGGTGGCATGCAGGGCAGGTAAACTGAAACCCTGCTCTGAAACCCTGAAGTGTGATGCACAGTGGTGAGCTCAGCTGGGAAGCTCAGCACACTTGGGTCCTGTTCTCCCATCTAGTGCTGGACTTGTGAACAAGTGGGAGTGGACCTTCTTTCAATTCAGCCCCTGGCTCCCAGTGCCCCATTGAGCCCTTTCTCTTCTGCTATTTCAGACACAGCGGTGGGAACTGCTGGGAGAAAAGACATTCAGGCCGCAGGCTGTTTTCCCTCATGGCTGAGATGTGGCATTTATTACCTCTTTCCCTGAGAAAACACAATTCCCCAGGGTGACCACTCTCTGACACTGTCCCACTGTTGCAGTGATGGCTGACAGATGCTCTTTCAGCTCTTGGGTAGTATCCAGGCCATTTTGATAGCGAGATACATCGGAATAAGCAGACATACATGTCAAGGAGAGCTGTCTGGGGAAGACGTCAGTGTTTGGAAAGAGGGTGTTTACCTGGGCGCCACCTCAGAGATGTCTGTCATGTATCTTGGATTTAATCAAGGTACCACTGGCAGCACTGATGCAGACCAAGTCGCAGCATGCTAAGTTCTAAAACCATATCTCTACATAGGGCACCCACTTTTGAATTCATGGACATCTGCTGATTTACCTCCAGACCAGAGAGAATGGTGCCTATTATTTCTTCCTGCCACAGGAGACATGATGAAGTCTGCTAATAGCCTTTGCATAGAGCCTAGAGTGAGTATGCTCTGGACATCAGTTCTGTGGTTCTCAGCTTGGGGGTGTCAGCATGGTGTTGTTCCTGAAAGTATGGCTCCATGTTGCATTGATCTACAGATGCCTTGCTCTCAAACACACACAGGCATCCGTGTGAGAGGGGAGATGCCTCTCTGGCACAGGCGTCAGCCAGATGGCAGCATGCCTTTGACCGAGAGGAAAGGAATGCAGCATCTCCTGGTGACTTGGGAAAGCTTGGGTGGTTTTGCACATGGGAAGCTGCTTTAAATGTGTTTCCTCCCACCGCCTGGCCTTTTGTTTTTCAGCCATACTTGATGCTGCCGTTGGAAAGCTGAACTCCCCAAAAATGAACTTCCTCTCCTACTATAAACTGACCCTCGAGGGTTGCTATAGTGACTGCAGAGCAGCCAGCGAGCTGTGTAAACACTCCCTCCTGCTTCCCATCACACTGCGCCCGAGTTCCAGCCGCGGGATGTGTGCAGCAACCTGGATTATGCAGGCAGTTGTGAAATGCAAACCCAACGATTTCTGTGCTTCCTCCCGCTTCCCCTGCGGGAAGGCAAACACATCAGGCTGGTAGCAGGCACCAACACGCCTGTCCCTGATGAATTTGGGCACATGGCACGGTACCGCAGAAACCAAACCCAGACATTCACCTGGGGGGCTTGAGCAAGATGTGGAAATGCATGATGCAACTGGAGCCTCTGAACATTCAATTCCCCTCACCTCGCTAACTACTGAGCTTCCAGCTGTGTGGGGCTAGCCGTTTGGTACACACACACAGCTCCTTCGGTGTAATTAATTGAAACAATCAAAGAAGTGTGAAATCCATCGGTTTCTGGGTTCTCTGATGCTCACTTTGATGTCAGCTCTTCCTCTTGCGTTTTCTTTTTATTTCTTTTTTAATGCATGTCTTTAAAGTCTAAAGCTGACTCTCTGAGTCACTTCCCAAGCGCTGATGCTTGTGGGTGACTGTATCCATCCCCATAAAACCAGGTCAGGTGTTTCAGCAGCAGTAGCCTGTGTGACACACTGAAGCACCCAGGGAGGTGCTTCCCAAGTAAAGTGGGGTATGCATCCCCTAGGGCTACTGCAGATGTTCTAAACCAGCAGGTACTCCTTAGCCAAGGATTTTGGGAGAGGTGAGGGAAACCACCCTGCCAGGAGGAGGCAACCAGCTCTGCTCCCACCACCTCTGATTTCCAGCACCACCAGACCTTCAAACTAACACAGTCTTCAACCCTTTCTCATTAATGAGACCTCCCCTTCCCTCTCCCCATGCCTGCAGCCAGGTCTGGCACAGGCAAGCAGAAGGGCCTAGGCTCCAAGCCGCCACACTGAGAAGCACCTTGACATGGTGTGAGTCACATCTTCAAGAGCTAAGGCTGCCATCCCACCACAACAGACATGTGCCTGCCTCTAAAAACGTAAAGCACATCATCTCCAAGGTCTATGAAATGATGCCCCTGCTCTGTGTCGTCAGGAGGGCCCATTCAGAAGTGCCAGACATCCTGCAAAACACCCGCTGGTGGCAACTGCCAATACACGCTTCTGGTTTACTACTAAGAGACTTCCCAGCATGAGGCTGGAGGACCTGTGTTGTCCTGCCTTTATATGTCTGGGTACCACTGACCATGCTGAGTCATACCTTTGAGCAGGCAGCTGGCTATACAGGTTGTCTGTATAGGGCTGACTGGGTGTTCCCTGAATTTCCATCCTTTCTGGTACATCTCAGGGCATGCACAACCTCTGCAGGAAAGGATGCTGGCAGAGGTGGGAGTGAAGGTTGTGCTTGTCTGTAATCCTAAACATATCCTGATAATCCCAGCCTGTGACTCAGAGCTGGGGGGATGCAGATGGTCAGTGTCACCTGCTCATCCACCACAGTGAGTCATTGCACCCCAAAGAGAAAAGGAGCCTTAAAGCCTCAGTCTGGCAGCTGTGAATGATGGCAACAGGACATGTTGCACAAAGTGTACTAAATCAAAGGCAATTCTGTTATGCAATACATTACAATACTTGGTCCCTATAGTGTCTCACTTAACAGATGGCAGGGTCTGAGTCTGATTAAACAGGGTTTTCCCAATCAGTCGTAGAGATAACTGAGGGGCAGGCAGAAGCATAAAGTGACACATAGCTTGGAGCGCCTTCTGGATCTTCCAGGGTTTGTCCTTCTCAATTCAACATGCTTTCCTTGATACGTCATTCAAACGTAGATCAGCTGAATTAGTTGGAGTGAGTACATGGTCTTTCCTGCTCCTATCAAAGATACTGCTGTGCTCTCCACTGCTAGCTCCAAGACTGCCTCAGCATCAAGCGGTGCTGCAAGCCTGCCTGCACTGGATGCAGAAGACTTGATGAGACCAGTAAGGCAGTAAAGACATTGAAATAAACAGCCTGTGAATCTCCTATTCATGTAGGGCTTTAGAAGGTTGAAGTGGGTCACATGCATCTGTGAGTAGCTGGGGGGAAGGGAGAAAGGGGGAAGGAGGACAGGCAAAGCAGATCCGCTTTGGCAACTCTGGGAGATCAAAGATTGCCAGTCAGGTGAGTTTCTTGGTTTTCTTTACAAGAAATCTTAATCCCTGATGGGGAATGGGACAGCCTCAAATGATGATGCATCTGAATAATGTCCATAGAAGTAGTTAACAACCTGAATGCTTTACAAGTTTCTGAAATGCCTGCAAACCTCCAGAGTCTGGGGGTCTTTAGTGCTCTTTTTGATAATTCTGCTTGGGAGGCCAAATCTGGGGGCCTTACTGAACACGGCACCAATTAGGTTCCCAAGCCCAGTTAGCCAGCATCAGGGCTGCACCTCAGTGGAACACCTGATGGGGCATGGAGGCACAAGTAGGCACTGCCTGATTTTACCTGCAGTCTTGGTGTAAGCATGGTAGGTACTAAAGAAGCCTAAAAGAAGACAGTGCAAGGGAGCTTTCAAGACTTTTCTGACTCTGGCTCTGATCCAGCTGCAAATGGTCCAGGGATGCCCTTTCCAGATGTGGACTGACACTGTGGCTGTCTGGGGAAGCTGGAAATTGCTGGGGCAGGGAAGAGAGGAGGGGGCATGATTATTCAGTTTAAAAAGGAGGGGAGGTTTGTAAGGGTTCTGTGAGGTCTCCCTGCTGCAGGGAGTGTGTTTTTAGAGGTGCCTCTGGCTGTGGATTGCGAGTGGCTGGTCGGCGCTGCGGTGAGCTGCTGCTGCCTCCCAAAGCCGCAGCAGCATTGTGAGGCTGCAGACGTGCAGAACAGCTCACGCCAAGGCTGCGCGCTCACAGGTGATCTCTCGGTCTGTACATTTTCCAGTGGAGCTGGCAGCAGCTCCTGCGGTGTGCATGCTTCGTTGGCTATCCAAAGAAGGAACGGGGCGGGCGTTGATCCCGTTGAGGCGGTTTCAAGGAGAGAAGGCAGGAAGGAAAATCACCAACTTTGACGTATGAAGCTCCCTGCAGGTCTCTCTTATTGTAGCCTGGCGGGATGTCAGGGTGCACAGACACGACCCATGGCTGCTTTGCCTCCCTTTCCACCCCTTTCACACAGATAGCAGTGCAAGCCCGTTTCTGGCATACCAGGAAATCCTGGTTCTTGCTATTATGAAGGAGGGAGCATGCAGTTATACAACTTCAAGCTGCCATCAGTGGGACCCACAGGAGGGAGGGGGGAAATAGTTCACTTGGAAAGGAATGCTGCAGTGTAGGGCAGTGGTTTTGACATGCTGGAGTGAAACTTGGCATAGGGGTACAGAGGGAATTTGTTTGCCCAGTTGACGTGGCACTTGAGCAAGAGATTAAATGAAATGGCAGTAGAAATCTTGAAAGATCATAAGAGGCAGCAAGCTAGCGTGAGGCATGTGTCTGCAGCCCTTAACGCAGGTTTCATCATTCCGGGTGTCCGGGTGTTAGCTTTCTAACAACTATTACTTATCTGACTCTCTCACCCTCTTTTCCTGCCAGCACACATGAGAAGCCAACTGTGTGCATAGTCCCACCCAGAACAGGGCCTCCAACTTGACAAGAAGAAATGAAGACCCAGGGCTCAGTGGCCTGAATTGTTTGTCAGCCATCTGCAACGGCAGAAATCTGCTTACTTTTCTGAGCATATTTATCTACTCCAGTGTGCCAGGAAGAATGTAGTGTGGCATAGCAGCCATGCACAGCAATGGCAAATATTTGTTCCTGGTAAAAATTTGCTTGCTACTTGTCTTCATTTGCAGTAGATCTCCCATCTTAGAGCAGATGTGGGGTCTGGGGTGTTCTTCTGAAATGTCACTCATTAATGACTGAGACTTAAAGAGAGCACTTCAGTGGAAAGGCTGGGAGAAATACACATGTGCACCAAGAAGCATTAGGTGTGCATTGGAATAACACCTTTCCTTCTCTCCTCACTTTCCCAACAAGTCCCTGCCAAGGGCTTGACTTCTAAACAAAGCATGCTAAACCTTCGTCCTGGTAGATTATTTCTTCTGGGGCAAGTTCCCCATCGCTCTCTTTCATGCTGTGCTTTCAGCCGTTGTTTTTGTAGTCTGTCAGCACAACCTTGAGAAAAAGGACTTTGGCTGAGAGCTGAACACACAGTACCAGCTGTACTGATTTCCACCTCCTGGTATGTAGCAGTGGACTTTTACACTGTGCCTTCTTTTCCTCCCCTAGGCTGAAATCTCTCACCAACGCTTCTGCTCTTCTGCGTGGCTGAATCCACTCAGCCACGGGAAGCAGCAGGTTTAGTCTCTTGCAGCTCCACTGTCAGGATAGGAACCCCTTGTCAGGGTGCAGGCAGCCACGTGGGATGAGGGGCTGAAGGCATCAGAGGAATGTCGATGTTCCAGCAAACTTGGGGATGAGCAAGGGAAGCTGGAATGCACAAGCAGATCAGGGAAGAGGAGGAAGCTAGCGGAAAAGGGAGACACCATGTGATAGATGGGGTGGAGAGCAAAAGGGCAGTGTGAAATCACGCAGGGGATGGGCAGGATCTGAAGAATAAGGCAATAAAAGATGAGGGAGTTTTATAAGTGTCTCACTCTCTAGGGAGCTGGTAAGAAATTACACATCTCCCCCTCCATCTCTGACTTAGACTGTAATTTGAGAAGAAAAAACCTCAAAAGATATTTTAGTGACAATCTTTTCCTGTTGTGGAATCAGGTTCTTGCACTATGAGGTTTTTCTTCTTTGCATTCCTCTGGTTATAGTAGTGAAGTAGATTAAAACCAAAAGCACCGTATTTTGCAGTTTGCCACATGCTTTGCTGCCCTGTCCTTTTCTCTTTTCTTCTACTGTGGCATGGAGGGACTCAAAGCGCAGACTTCCCCTCCTTAGCAGCAGTTTTCACTGACCTCATCAGCTGCATAAGGCAGTGTTGTTACCTGGCAGTTATGATGCTCTTAAACAAGGGTTTATGAGAGACACAGGTCCTTTGTGTGAATAGAGGGAAACAGGATGAAGAAATTGAGTAATGCCAGAATAGCAGCATGTCTGGAACAAAGGCTTGGAAGGGTGATGTGGGAAGGGGGATGCCACAGCCTCCTCCTCAAACATTCTCCAGGCACTGGGACATGATCCAGGAAGTCCTCATTGTCCTAGTGTCACTCATCTGTAAAGTCTCCTCATCCCGTCATATGGCCTGCAGATACTGGTGACCATTGACTTCTCTCACCTTCTTTGCCTTCTCATGCCTCAGAAAAGGCTGTCAAACTGTATTTCTACCCTGTCTCCCCTCTTGCTATTGTTTGTCTCTCCAAAATATACCGAGTGCACCTATTTTCTCTGGCAGTGTGTTGATGAACTTCTATTTGTATCCCAGGGGACTTATAAGAATTAGGGTCAGCTTGACATGAGTGGTGTACTGTGTAGAGATATTTACAGCAGCTTGCAATGCTTGTGTTGAGTATGAGACCAGAAGCAATTAGGATCCAGGCCAGTGCCTTCAGTGAATAATAGTCTTGGTTACTTGGAAATATCAGATGGCTTCAGCTTTATGCAGTTGCTATGAGGAAAAAAAGTTAGGTAAACAAAGAAAAAGAATAAGAGGAGGGAGTGGTGTTTTTTTATTGGCATAGTCAAGAAGGGCAGTCAAAAAGAGAGAAAGAAACTAGAAAACAATACCCTGGGTCTTCTCTTGAAGCCGACAGCAGAGAATAGACATTTTCTTTGCATGTCTTGATGTTTAGTATCCTTGTCCATGGGCACTTTTCGTTCCTGTCCCTCAGAGTGTCCTTGGAGGCCACTTTTGTTATTTGGGTGCTTCACTGTTAAGATTTGTTTCTAATGCCTAACATACTATCTGTCTCCATCACCATGCTGTCCTGGGACCTTCTCCCTGCGAAGCACCTCCACATTTCATAGCCTCCGTGGCAGCTGACAGTACTCAAAAGCACGTCCCTGGGGTCAGCACTCAGCAGTTGTCCCTTTTTTGTGAGGTGTGTCTGAACAGCCCACTTGGCTTCCTCTGGGAGATTGAAGATGTGAGATCCTGAGATGGAAACTGAGAAGGGAGATTGTTTCTGGAGGTTTTATGGATCTGCTATGCTGCCTGTTGCATAGATGTCTTCCACTCCTATGGATAATGGAAGAATGCTTTCAGATTCCTGGAAGTATTTTGTCTTTCCTTGGATAAATAAGATAACCTGAGGGAACCAATTATGCCCTGTTTTTTGGTGCCTAGCTGTGCGAACAGGCACTCAGCCCCCTTTGCCAGACTGGTCTCAGAATCTGTAGTCTTTTATACTTCTGACTGGCAGTGTGGGTCCTGCCTGGATCCAGAAGCTGCGCCGGTAGCTCCTGTGAGTCAGGAGCCTCCATCTGGAGTTTGGAGCTCATCCCTCTTTTCGGGTGCAGCCTAGCCCTGAGCACAGAGGTGGGCACAAGCCTTCCTCGGCACACGGCTGTTCACAAATAACGTGAGCCCGTTTTGTCGTTTTGCTGCCCTGCAAGAAGACCTCTGAGAGCTCTGAGGTGAGGCAGGACTTATCCTCCTCGCAGCTTGTTTTCCCTGCCTGCAGCAGGGGTTGCCTCCTCTCACAGCATTCCCCGCAGTGGCCTGTGTTTCCCTCTGGAGATTCAGCCTGTAATGAGATCAGGATGGTGGGACAGCCTTTTAGCAGCCCTTTGGCCTGCTGTAGCAATGGAGGAGGGCTGTCAGTGCACCCGTCAGTGGGAAGAGGTTGGGATAGACTTGCCTTCGAGCAGCGATGGAGCTGGTCCTTCCAGGGCACTGTACTCTCGCTTGCGATGACACCAAAAAAGCCTTGGCTCCTTGCAGGGTGCTGGCACACACGGCTTGCTAGAGCACTGGCAAGTTTTTAAGGATTTGTCATATGGGAACAGTGGTGGAGAAAAGAAAAGTAAAACCAGATGTTTTTCCTTACAGTTGCTTCATATTC
>JAOEHY010034906.1:0-40382 GCA_025447955.1 Psilopsiagon aurifrons | reverse complement strand
GGGCTATAGGGATGCTGGGGAGGGACTCTTCATTAGGGACTGTAGTGATAGGACAAGGGGTAACGGGTTCAAACTTACATAGGGGAAGTTTAGATTGGATATGAGGAAGAAGTTCTTTACTGTAAGGGTGGTGAGGCACTGGAATGCGTTGCCCAGGGGAGTTGTGAGTGCTCCATCGCTGGTGGTGTTCAAGGCTGGGTTGGACAGAGCCCTGAGTGACATGGTTTAGTGGGAGGTGGAACTGGATGATCTTAACTTCCTTTCTAACCCTAACTATTCTATGTTTTTTTCTATGATCTCTAAGATTAGAAATAAAGTTAGTGGGAAAAGAATCACGCCAGGCATAGACAAATGGACAAGACAGATTCCTGTTTTCTTGTACGCAGTGCTTCAAGATCATCTGAACATGACACGTTTGATGAAACTTGCAAAATAAGCAGTGTACTTTACATACTTAAAATTAGGGAACTAACTTCTCTTTTTTAGTCATTACTGCCATGCTAAATTGATCAGATGTCCCTTACTAGAACAGAGGCAGACCCGAAGATCACTAGTGTTTGTTGAAATGCTACCATCAACTTCAATGATGCCTGGTTCAAGACCTTACAAAGTAATTCTAAGCGCAATGCAAAGAAAGATGAGACTCCAGATGACTCTCTTTTAGCTATGTTGGCAAAGCCAGGCCAAGAAGAGCAAACACAGATATAACCATAACAGAAGCTGTGTCAACAGCTACAGCACTCAGCGGAGATTCTTTCCTCTCTGGGGTTTGGAATTTACAAGCACAAGAACACATTTCCCTTACCCTCCAATATCTCCCCTCTAATTTATCTGATTAATTAGAATTTCCCTATGAGGTCACTTTGCAGTGCTTTAGCAAAACACTTCAACAGCACAAACATTAAAATGCCTCCTTTTCCTGTGGTGTCTGGTCTATTTAAATGTTCAACACTTGACTCCCACAGCAGTGACACTGGAATGCTTTCTGGCAACAGGGCAATGGCTGGCCCCAGCATGCAGCCCCTCAGGGCTCACAGGGCCACTTCTCTTCCTCCTCCACTCCTCTTTTCCCCTCCAGGCTCACAGGGCCACTCCTCACACTTTGTCCCTCACTCCTTGCTGCCAGCACCATTTTGCCCTTTTTTAAACCCACATCCCCTGAGGTGCTGCCATGCTGGCCAAGGGGCTGGGCTGGACCCTGTTGGTAGGGCAGCATCATCAGCCATGGCCTCTCCCCACAGAGGCCCTGCAGCCCCAGTACCTGGGCCCCCACAGCCCAGAAAACAGGAGAGGTACAGCCTGAAAGGGAACATTATAGGGATATTCTAATCAATTGTTCCATTTCCAACTGAATGCAAATCCACTCTGCTCCCAGGACGAGTGCTGTCTCAGTGCAACTCGCCAAGAAGCAAACGTGCCACAGCTGGATGACTTGAAAAGGCTGTCAAACCCACCCGGCTCCTACACTGAATGGAAGATGCTCGGATGTTGTGTTTGATGATCAATGTGGGTATTTTTATTTCTCTGGCCTCAGTCAAGAAACCTGTGATGAATGTCAGCTGCAGGATATTTGATTGTCAGAGCACGCAGAAGTGGCTGAGTGAATTTTTGTGCAAGGCAAATAAATAACAGATAGATTTCAATGTTTTTATGGTGCAGCGGAGGTCTGCAAAATGTAAGAGCAAGAATGGAGGAAAAATACAAAAGCATCTCATGTATTCTTAATCACATGCATTCCCAGCAGTGTAGCTGAACAGTTGTGTATAAATTATATAAACCTTTATGTGATCTAAAATCGAATCTGAATTAAAAACTTATGAGAGCTGGAGGCACTGGAGAGTCTGGAGACACCATTACATGCCTTCCTCCATATTTATATATCAACATACCTCCAAAATTCATTCTCCAAAGACATAGAATCATAGAATAGTTTGGGTTGGAAAGGACCTCAAGGCTCATCCAGTTCCAACTCCCTGCCACAGGCAGGGACACCTTCCACTGGAGCAGCTTGCTCCAAGTCCTATCCTACCTGGCCCTGAAATGGGAAAGAAGGTTCTGAAAGAAAGGGACCTTGACTTTTCCATATCTTCTGAACATTTTAGCCCTTACCTTCTAGGTATGAAATGCATGGAAAGCACCCTCGTAGTCAGAAATCCCTGCTTACCCATGCAAACTGTTATTCACACAATCGAGTTCCCATGGCATCATTCCACAACACAAATCTAATCCAAACTCATACAGACCTACCCAAATCCAGTTCTAGCTTTACCCCTGCACTACTTTTATGCAGCATGGATTTAAGCTCTGCTTGCGCTCCACTTGCCAACAGTCCTATTGCAGTGTGCACGCAATCCCCTTTCTCCTCCACACTTAATTTGGAAGCTCAACTTCATCTGCCAGTTGCTTGGCAGAGTTTGTCAGTGATTCTCCCACCTTCTGCCTCCAGACATCATCCTTTATTACAGAAAGATGAAGAAGCTCATCTAGGATACTCCACAAATGCCCCCAGCATTCAGCCTTTCACCCGCAGCAAAGCATGAAGCAGCTTCTTAGCAAGTGGATCCCCAGGACAACTTGAGTGGTTGCTCCATATGACCTGCAAGGTGGTGAGATACATGCAGAAATCAAGGAACCACCACCAGATTGCCCACAAAGTGAATTCAACCAAATCTGTTATTTTTTCACTTAGATTTGGTAGGAAGGAGAAGTAATTTCCTACTTGAAGGGTAATATATGTAAGAGGGATTCTATTGTATTTCCTAGGCTGTGATCAGCCTCATTTCATGAAACACTGGAAGTGTTTGCGCAGCAACTTGATCATTTTCTACATCCCTGGCTCCACCTGATTGCTCAAAAGTAGTTACAAGTTCCTTCTTAGCTACAGCTACATCATCCCATACCTTTCAAGATCTATTACACTGGATGAAAGGAATAAATGTTCCTGGATGGCAGTTAAAAGAAAAGCACATAAAAATGTAACTGCTGCTTTGCCTTTAAGGAAGAGGTCTCCTTTGTGGTCAACATTTGCCAGCTCTAAAAGAAAACAGAAGTCATTTCCATCATCCCAAATCCTTGGAAGCTGTCTTCAGGCAGGTGACATACTACTGGTAAAGGAGCTATTGAAAATTCACAACATCCATAGGAGCATGGAAGTGACCCCTCTCTTCTGTGGTTCTTAGATATTGCCAACATCCACTAATCCAAATGTCTTCTTCTGCAGTTTGGTAGCTGGGCTCTCCCCCTTCCCGGGAGATGTTGTTCACTAATTTGCCACAAAACAGGAATACCAGGCAGTCAGCTGAACTGCTTGATAGGAAAGACTACTTTGTGAATACGCTTCTCAGAAACTCCACTATTTGAAGACTTCCTGGTTATCACAAGGCTCTTTCTAATCCTCTTTGACCAAATCTAGAGAACCTACGCATATTTTTCCCATCAGGGTCTGTGACAGAACTTGCGCAGGACCAGGGCACTATGCACTTCCCTGTGCAAGCACCTGTACAGATAATAGCCTCATATAAAACTGTTCTCATGCAGTTTTTCCAGAGCTAGCAAAAGCATAGGCTGCTTTTGACACAACAATCCTTCTCCTGCTGCTTAATGAGACATAGGTAACTCTAGAAGCTCCTGCTTTCCCAACCCCTCCAGGGTACCAGCATATTGTTCCGGATGTGGAAATGCTCCTGGGTCCCAGGGAGCTTGCCAGCTCATCAACTTGAGGATGTAAACAAACCCCTGCTCACTCAACACTCGCAGCACTGTCCCAAGCACACGATAAGAGGCATCAGGGTTCAAAGCAGGGCTAAGCTTCTAAAAGAAGCTTCTTCACCAGTTCAGTGCCCTCTGCAGAGGCCCAGGGTAAAGGTCAGAAACCCTGCAGTGCAGTAGGCTGGAGGAAATACAAAAGAACAGCTTATCCTGCAAACTTTTCAACCCAATTCCTTGATCTAAACCTTATCACTGATTTCAGCAGATAAGCTATATGCCCATATTGACTGCTACTTCATAGAATAGTTAGGGTTGGAAAGGACCTTAAGATCACCCAGTTCCAACCCCCCTGCCATGGGCAGAGGCACCTCACACTAAACCATATCACCCAAGGCTATGTCCAACCTGGCCTTGAACACTGTCAGGGATGGAGCATTCACAACTTCCCTGGGAAACCCATTCCAGTGCCTCACCACCCTCACAGTAAAGAACTTCTTCCTCATATCCAATCTAAACTTCCCCTGTTTAAGTTTGAACCCTTTACCCCTTGTCCTCTCACTACAGTTCCTAATGAAGATTCCCTCCCCAGCATCCCTACAGGCCCCCTTCAGATACTGGAACTTCTTTTTCCCTGGCATCTGCCTAGCCCATCCCCAGGAGCCTTACAATCCTTTGGGCAATGTGTTGGGACAGAGCAGGACATAAAACAAGAGAGGCAACAACAGACAACAGAACAGAGCACTTCACACTGTAATTTGCACTTTAGTCTTGCAACTTTAACATCAGCTCGTCTCTTCAAATATGTGGATGTTTTGTGTGACAATTAAAATGTGTGTTTGCTTGTAAGCAGTCAACAGGTTTGGCTGCAAAGATCTTAAACATTTCTTTCCATGTATTTGCAAACTTCATAGAGCCTTCCATTTGTTAACACCCATGCTGTTATCCATTCACTTGTAATGTAACTAGAAGGCACAATTGTGCCAAGAGACGTTATTAACGGAAAAAAGAAAACAAACACACACACAAAAAGGAAAAGAGACAATTAATTGGCTCCTCGTATCTTCCAGTTAGAGATGCAGAATTACATTAGCGTTTTGCCTGACAGTGAAATCAGGCCTATTCCAACGCAATCTGTAACATTAATCACATTCACTGTAATCCCATGCAATTGAGCAGTCCTTTCAACTCAAAGATTAAAATCTGCCAAGTAAAGCAGATACTTTATAATCCTGTGAGAGATCTGTACAACATGCCCCATTGGGAATTCTATTTCACAAACCAGCACAGCGATTTACAGCTCATTAGGTATTGAAATTTTCATGCACAGTGTAGAGTAGGATGCATGTACCCCCAGCGTGTCTCTAGGCATTAGGCACACATTAGCTACTCTATGCTTTCCAGCTTTGTGAGCCAGCAGAGAAGTTCACAAGGATGAATTTACATAAAATTCACACTGTGTGGGACATGATGTGCCAGAGCCTCTCTCATGACACTTGCAACATTTGCATCCAAGTGATTTTGGAAGCAATGCTGAAACTCGTTTGGCTTTCCAGACACGTGTGCTATCAGTATACTGCTATGGTTTAACTGGAATTTCTGGGTGTACTGAGTTTTGTGAATGGAAGCAGGACAGGCCTGCACAGTCCAGGCAACATCCTCTTAACACACATCAGTGCTGCTCTACCAAAGAAACCAAGACACTGCGGACAGAAACAACTTTCAGGCCTCGGGTCAGGATCTGCATTACTTCAAAATATCAACGTACCAACCTTCATTTACACCCACAAGCAGAACTCATCAGTAACTCCTCCATTTTAGTAATTTCCCAGTGATCAGCAAGGGGAAAAACGAATACTAGTCAGACAGTTTTACCAAATTAATAAGTGGAGGAAGGGCAACACATCTGAACCACTGATCTGAATATTAGTGAAGCATTGAATAGAGCTTCTAAATTCAATTTTTTCCTTATCGGAAAACCTAATCTGCAGAAAGCAGAGACAGAAATAAACTGAGGCCAAGAAAACAAGAGCAGGGTTTCTTTGAATTTTAAAGCTGAACTACATGGAAGAAGTCCGGAGGTTGCCACACTGGTTTCATACAGACTTCAATAATCTATACTAGAATCAAAAACCCAGGGTTTAAAGAACAGACTGTTCTCTAGGAACTGTTATGAACCAGGTAAATGGGATGGAAATCAAATGAGAACACACAAATAATGATTCAAGGTAGGTAGCTAATCATTCAAACAAAGAAAAACCCCAAACACAGAGCTGAGTTGGAAAGAAGATGCCTAGAAATCCACCATCCCGAAAAGCAGACAAGATGCAGAGAACAACAATGCATTTGTATGTAGCTGCATCAAAAAAGATGGTTGGGAAAAATGTAATTGGTTGGCAGGACATTTTACTATCAAGTCACTGATGAAAGAGGTTGATATGCCTGGCATCAAATATAGCAACACACGTATCCATAACTAAACCTAGCCACACAGACAGTCCTACAGATTTAACGGACACAAGTTTTGTTTAACTTACTTAACTACTGACAACATCAAGGATCTTAATAGGATCAGTGACACTGCTCCCTGTCTCACAACTTGAGTTTTTGACTATGTAGCATCAGAAATGTGTATGTATACAGAAGATTATTTAGAGAAATGTTATGACTAGTAACGTATGTCACAATATATGCTAAACCAAGAAAGATCAGACATGTGAAGCCTAAGTGGCAGTAATTATTCAAGTGTCATCATCATGGCTTGGCTTCACAACCGAAGATTTGCAAAGGGCTTTACCGATGCTTACTACAAGTGCACTGATGGCTAAAAAGGCCAATGCAGGACAAGCCTGGTGGCAAAAAGCACAGGGAAGGTCTCCTTAGGTGGTATAGGCAAGGCACGGTTCTTTCTGTGTTGTTTTTCTCCTCAAGACTGATTGCAAGTGTGAGTAAACCCTTCGGGCCTACACAGTGGATTTTTTATGTGAGGCGCAGCGTGTGTGGAACTGACCCTACTCTACACCTAAGGTTTATCTGCCAGGGCCTAGGGAGCTTGGACGGTGACAGCAGAGTCCTCAGGTCACAGGCTTGGTTAGAGCATCCTTCTCTTAGACGGATGGCCTTACAGGGCTAAACGAGCTCCATCTGCCCAGGTTTGAAATTAGAGTTGTCCTTCTCCTATGATGGTTGCCCAAAGGCTAGTGAGCCCATCCTGCCCATGGACACACTTTGTCTGACCCTTCAGGTAAGACTTTCATGGACACCTCCTTGTCATGGGGGAAAGAAGAGCTTGCGTGCCCTTGTAAGGCTGAGAGCTATGCTGGTGGTGGCATATGCCTCCGGTAGGGTCTCCCAAGCCAGACAGGTATTCAATTGTAAATGATAAGGATGAGGCAGAACAGTTACAGCGGCCAAAGACAGAACCAGATAACAGAAAACAGTCCAACAGAAAACTTGGGGTGAGCATCTGGAAAAGCTTGGCAGTGCTACAATTAATCGCACTAGGAAACAGCCTTGAAATGGGTTTTGTTGGCTGTCTCATTGCTCAAATCCTTTAAATCAAACCTGTTGTGTTCCATTCTCATTCAGATTTCTAAACTTAAAGGAAAACATAATGGATCCAATTCTGCCCTCAGTTATACTTGCTCAACTACTTTCTGTAATTAGACAGTTACCTGGCCACAAACCAAACCACGCTTTCTTTGGCAACATGTTCTTGAAAATGAAACAGAAAGCTTAGTAAGAAAGGAATAGAGCAAGATTCACTACTCCACCCTTGAGCGGCTATATTGTAATAGGACACGGGAAATCTGAATATAATCAGAGAACAGTAACTCCTATGCAGTATCAGAAATAAATGCTTACTGAATGACAAGCAGTCAGCGAGAAAAAACATGGGAAGGTAAATATGTTGTGCTTAAGTTGCACACAGAAAAGAGCTCGCTCAGTATCAGTTAATCCATGCAGAAATATCACATGCCTGAGGACACCGAGATCCAGAATATCTTGCAAAGGAAGGATCATCAACCAAATAAAGCAGAACTCAGTATATTCAAATCAGAAATGCTTGTCATTCTAATGAAGCTATCATATCTATTTTATCATCTGTACAAGTGCACAGAGAAAACTAACACTGGCTTCAGTTCATTCTCTTTTTTTTCTTCTCAAGAAAATGTTTGCAAATGGAAAACCATTTTTTCTGACTGGTTTCCGGAAGAGGTACTGCAGCTTGAGACAGTTCAGGGAGGAAATACTGCCTATAAGCTCCTAGGCAAGCCACGCTGAATAGCAAACTAATGATAAAGAGCATTTTCGATCAGAATCAAAAGGCTGGGAGCATTCCAAGGATGCTGCCATCTCAAAAGGGAAAAGAAGATGGAGTGTCACTGGAGAAGAGACAATAGTTGCCAAACCTCACTTGTGTCTGTTGGCATGAGCCGTCCATTTTAATATGATCTTAAAGTCACTGGGCAATGTTGAGCATCCTATTCATTTCATCAGAAGCCGCAGGGGTTTTCAGCCCTTCTCAAACATCCATGAAGAAGGGCTCTAACCCACAGGGGCTACAGCCTATGAAATCCATGTAATGCTTTCCAGTAGCGCTAGAAAACAGCAAAACATACACATAGGCAGGGAAGATTTTAAACACTCAACATTCTCTTTTCCTCAAAATTTAAATGTTCAGAACACATTTATTTCAATGAATATTGATCACCTATATCTCAACAGCAGCCTTAAAAACATCTACTGCAACAGCATGGCCACAGATCAGAGATTCTGGTAAGCTGAGGTGGTGTGTTAAGGAGCAGAATTCTTGGAACCTGTTGCACTGAAAAACAGTGTCTTATACCATTAAGTGTTGTATACACATATATATAGCGCATATGCCTATGATGGCTTTCAAACACAGGTGTCCAGTATCTTGAATCTAGCACATCTGTGTTACAGTTCACATTTAACCAGATCCCTATATGTAGTTTCAAGCAGTTTCTCAGTGGTTATCATCCTCTTCAGCCACAGAGAGCTTTCTTTAAATTGAAAGAGTTTCTAAAACATTAGCGCATATATACAGATATGCGTGTGTGTTTGTACATATACATACACACACACACATATATATACAAATCTGAATACTTAGTGATTTTAAAGGAGGGAGGGCAGCCTGCTCTGCTGTAGGTAAGCAAGCAATCTTTCCTAAATCTCAAGACTGAAGCAGGGTGATCAGCACCATCTCCAAGATGCTACGTCTAAAGTTAGCTAGAGAACCACATGGGACTGCAGCTTATTCCTTGGCAGGCATTTACTTTTCTGCTTTTCTCTTTTTTGTACCCTGTCCAAATTCAATTTTGCTTAAAAGTGCTGGCTTGCTTGGTGCAGTCTTTATAGTAGCAAGTCTCAGCTACTGTCTTCTAGGTTCTTGTCCAACAGTGGGGCCTTGACTGCTAAAACCCCTAAGGAACCCCTATATCTTGATGATATCAGATGACACTCTAAGAGCAATTTCAGCTGAGGTCTGCAGCATGACCGTGCATAAGGAGGTACTAAGGCAGGTCTCATTTATTCCATCAGGACCCATTAAGCAAAGGCAAAGACAGCCAGCTAAACCCAAGTCTCCCAGCAGTCATCTTAAGCTTGGTATTTCTGAATACTTTTAGTCCAAACTACAAATACCTACAAAAATTACTGTGGAGAGAAGTCTGTGGCATCGCAGGGTTTTACAGACACAAGCACTATTTCTGGCTGCTCTTGACTTTGCTGCACAGATGTGGTAAGAAATTGTTTCTGACAGGATATCCCTTACAGGAAACGAGATAACAGATAGTTTAGATCCAATTAAATCTATAAAAACACTACAAAAGCACCTTTCACACTAGTACCTAGCTACCAGTGGAATGAGCACTTTACAACACGGCAGATTTCTAAGACAGGCAGACAGCTAGATAAGGGGAAAGATTTTAAATCGTATAGATAAAATACCATTAATCCCTATAATATTATACTTATTTCTGACAGACCTGAAAGTGGGCCACTACTTGAATATGTCACTGTCTTCCCAAACCTCTGAAAAACATGCTCTGTAGAATGCCTTGGAGTGATCTTGGGAGATATAATGATATTAAATGCTGGCTTACTTCCAATTGCCAAGTTTCATTAAAAGACATCTAAAAATACATACCCTTTTCCTCTTAAGTGATACTTCTCTACATAAGCTACTAATGCACTTGGCAAAAAGACTGTTCTGCAGCATAATGGGAAGAGATGAGCAGAGTGAGAGCATGCTATGGGTGAGAAAAATCCTAGGAAAAGCCTTCATCATGACTAATATTTTCCTTTCACAAACTCCTCCAATTGAAGAAGACATTAATATTAAAGAGAAGTGGAAAAGAATGAAGGTATGGCTCTGCAAAGACAGTTCCAGTAAACTAAAAAGAAGGGACTTGAGTCTCTTTTAAGGGACATTCTTGTCTGTTCTTTAAACTTGATTCTGCAGCAGCAGGCACTACATTCAATCCCTTTCATAAACAAATCGATCTCTACCTTAATAATTGCTTTTTTCACCCTCTTTACAACCTCTGGTAGGCTATTGTTGGGAAACTTCCCTTCATTTCTACCCTAAATTAATTCAAGGCCACTTGACACCTCTGTGTTCTTCTGCCAGCATTGTCCTTTAGCTTACCACTTCTTTCTGCCTCCCCAGCGTTTAACACAGATGTATTTATAGGCAAGTCATAGTCCTAAAGGACACTGTTAGAGTAGATGATTACATATGACATTACAAGGGAAACTTCCTCATATGGTCGTCGCCTTGTAGCAGCGCGCGTACTCCATCTATGTTCACAGCCCTGTTGTGACAGATACTATACATACCAAAGACTCACAGATCATTGCTAGCTTCTCAAGACAGAGACCAACTGCCTATTTAGTTGATTTGATCAAAGGATGAAGCAAACCCCAAAATGGCACATAATGTCAGTGATCTCATCTGTGGTAGAGCCAGGAAAACTGTACTCTTCTGCCACTAGCTCTAGTTGTCACCCACTGGGTCACAGCATTCTTTGTCCTCATGGGCCCTTTTTTGCAGTGCAAAGCACTACATTAGTAGCAGTCATCATGAAGAGGCAAACTCCACAATGTTTATTCCTAGTTTATATACATTTCTTTCCTTCAGCACTTGAGCCCATGCTGCTTTGTTTTCAGAAGTAAACTTTACCTGATATTTATCTTAAAACAATAAATCCTGCTGCTGAAATTGAACACCTCCCTGTGTTCTGTAAAAGAGGCAGTAAAATGGCAACAACCCCAAAGAAACTGTTTTACTTCTACAGGAAGTTTTCTATTTATGGGCTCTGATAGTTTGAGTCAAATACAAAACAGGCAGGCAGCAGCAGCGAAATGTGTCTACATAACCACTGAGATGCAGGATTGATGTAAGATTGTCTTTACTTATCACTGAGCAACAGCTCCAGCTCAAGGGAATGAGATTGTAGTGATAGGACAAGGGGTAATGGGTTCAAACTTAAACAGGGGAAGTTTAGATTGGATACGAGGAAGAAGTTCTTTACTGTAAGGGTGGTGAGGCACTGGAATGGGTTGCTCAGGGAAGTTGTGAACGCTCCATTGCTGGTGGTGTTCAAGGCCGGGGTGGACATAGCCTTGGGTGATATGGTTTAGTGTGAGGTGTCCCCGCCCATGGCAGGGGGTTGGAACCGGATGATTTTAAGGTCCTTTCCAACCCTGACTATTCTATGATTCTATGCAGCCCATACTCCAAAACCTCTACTCATGTTTGCTTTGTGGTCCTGTCACCGCAAGTGCTTTCATCCATTTCCAGTGTATGATACAGGGTTCAGGTCTGCCTGTAGGGTCAGAGGCTGGGGTCCAACCTATCTATCAGGTTTCCGGAACATGGGGAAAGTCTCTGGTAAGGTCTGCTCCCATATCAGTGAGCACAGGTCTAGTGTGACTGCTGAACTTGTCATGATTAGTTTATGCTCCGCAGCTCTGAAGATGCAACTTCCACTATAGAATCATAGAATCACATCATAGTTAGGGTTGGAAAGGACCTTAAGATCATCCAGTTCCAACTCCCTGCCATGTCCATTTTAAATTCAGCAAAGTTTCAGTGCTATCGGTGGAGCTATTCCTGGTGCCAGATACCAGTCCCAAAATGCATTACTGCAATGCTCGTGCTTCTTGCAAAGTACCTGTATTATACACAGAGGATCAGGAAATGTGCCTTCCCTGGAATCCTAACCATATTTTTGGTATTTCATTAATTCCAGTGCCAACAGCATAAACTAACTCTATGTAAAACCACATGGGTCTCAGACCCGAGCCAGTTCCTGCGCTTTCAAAATGCAACCAAAGAATAAAAGGTAAAAACTTGTGCTTTTTTGCTACTGCATCTTTGTTTGCGGTTGCAGAAACCATTAATACTGCTCCACAACACTGTTTCATTTTGTTATCAAGCTCTTACAGCTCTGTTAGAAATACGAAGCACTTTACCTGTAAAGCAGGCACAACAAAATCCTCGTATTTGAGGATTTTCCATCTAAAACAAGCCTACGTTTAATCTTTAACTTAAGAAGTAACTTGCAAGCATCTGCAAGATCTGAAATGAATTTTACAGCTTAACTAGTAACAAAATTCCAAGCAACTAGAAAGAAAATACAGTACATTGCAGAAACATTTTCTAACTTCATTTTGACAAGTATAGCTTCCATTAACTCATTATTAACTTATGGTGTTCCTGTCCTTGGAAGAGGGGCTGGAACTAGATGAACTTTAAAGTTCCTTTCAACCTAAACCACTCCAGGAGTCTATGATTCCATGATTTACGGTACACTATTCACACTAACATGTGCTGCATATATATATTTGGGCTTTCTGGCAAGATACCTAACTTTGCACTTGTTGCTGACAGCATGGAAGATGTGTATGGCTTATAAATTTTAAAGAGTAATAAACTGGGACTGGATCTATTGTTTTGTCATCATTTAAGAGTAAAAAAACAATGTTGAGAGCTCTTCTCTTGTTCAACTGGAATGCTGGAAAGCATTGAAAATCCCAAAGTTAACGGGCTTTCTGGTTAAGCATTCTTGAATCCCAAAGTTGCAGATAAGAGGCTTGAAAGATTTCAACTATTTTGTAACACTACCTACAAATGTTTCAGTGCCAGAGAATGCCATCACTTGCCTGATTTATGCATCAGAATTAATGCTTTAAATATTATGAAGTATGGCTTAAAAGCACAGCCACAGTTGCATGTTACTTGGTTTATGCCACCAGAATCTGTTGCCTAGGAAATCACCCCCTTCTGACATCCAGAAAGGCTCCAATGTGTAATTATTCTTAAGCAGTTACTAAAAGGTGAATTTAATGTGGTGGGATTAAAATGTTTAAAATACATTGATGTTTAAGGGAGGAAAAACACATTTGTCCTGAAGTGAATACTGCTGGGTATTAAAGCTGCCATGGGAAAATCACATGTAGTAAATGCTGTATAAAATTAAATATACCTTAACCTAATGTTAATTGCTTAATTTATTTTATTACCTAGGAAAATCCCAGCACAAGAACTACCAATAAATGTGCACTGGCAAAGCAGAATTCAGACTGGAATTCAAACAGTCATGGAACCGGCTCCCCTACAATCCTTCTAAATACAAGTGTAACTAAAGCTGACACACAGTATCCCCAAAAAGGTGCAGTGGAGAAAATCTGGAGAAAGAAACGCTGTAAAATGCAAGAGGAAAGCTTTTTGCTTCTGTGCAGCCCTAAAAATCTGGCCCTTTAAAATTAAATAGGCAGAGATAGGGTTTAAATGAAGACACACGTGGAGAAAATTTAACTCTTTATGCCATTACTTATCTCAAAGATGCCTTCTAGGAAGTACAATCTGATGTACAGACCCATTGGCTGGGAAAATCTCCAAAGCAGTTCCAGACTCCGTTTTTTAAAGCTTATACTACAGTCAAGACTGCCTTTGTCAATAAGAACCAATTTAAAGATAATGGCCAATAACCTATTCCTTGTCTTGCTCCCACCAATGAGTATGGTGAGGAGTATATACAACACGAATCCAGCTTTTTCATGTCTCCTTTCCCCAGCAGGCCTTGGATTTGTATTAATTGTTAGTCTGGTACATGGGTATAGTTCTTCTTGCTTAGAGTATTTAACAGACAAGGATGCCCTCAGAGCCAGACTGTTACTCAGTGGTATTCAAAACACTGTTTTCAGAAGGAAAGGCTTACATAGAGACAATGGGATTTGAGCTCTCAAAGTTCCAGGGTCCTTTTGAACCTAGGAACTTGTAGAAATCCACTGCATCATTCAGTGAGGAAGAACCAGCACATTTTGCAGGATTTTCACCTAATTTATATGGTAGATTTCCCATCATTCTCAAAACCAGGACTGTCACTGCCAAGAGCGAGCAGGGACCCCTGAAACTCAGCATCAGTGCCCCTTCTCCCACTCCTAATCTAACAAGAACCTGAACAACTCACTTTCGTACAAGCCTTCTTAAAAAATGAAAGCAAATAAGGCAATTCCCAATCAAACCCTTGGCAACTGATTTATTGATATGCATCCCATTATCAACATGCCAACTTGAAAGGGAATATATTGAGCAGTTGTGCCAGCCACCCAACAGCTTTACAACCTGAAAATGACAAACTAAAAGGTGCGGCTTAACCAGGCCCAACAGCCCCCCAGTATGTTTCTGCTGACATCAAGAAGCTGCTGAGCAGTACCAGGAACTTTTCCACCTGATAAGGAAATATGTTACACACAGCACATTCAACTCTTCCACTGTATGACACAAAACATTAATCACAACAACTTGCTTCAATCACTATAAAAATACTACTCCAGATGCTTAACCTATGGAGATGCCAAGCCCACGTACCTGCTGATGTTGCAAAAGGCTCACTGCATCCCAGCAATACAATAGCTAAGGATACATTAGTAATGAGCAGGAACATAAGCAGCTCTTTACTCAAAAGGCCGCAACTTAAGGCCCTTATCCAGTAAGAACATTGCATTTGATTTTATCAGGTACCTGAAGAGCCATGTTGTTAAAATTTATAACGTTACGGATAGCTTTTGCTTACTGTGTTCAAAACACTGCAGTTGAGCTGCAACGGGTACAGAAAAAGGGCTGTAATGGTGAACAGAGAAATGCAGAATTATGAGCTGTCAAAAGCACTTGAGTAGTGCTGTGACAGTTGAGAGTCAGTAAAAGCAATCTTTAGAAATCCATTTAATTAGCTGTGAGAGAATAATTAAAAGAGAATATTGCCATGCAGATAATGAATACAGTCAGATTAGATGGGAAATTAAATGAGTAAAGGTCTAGAACTGTCCTAATAGGGTAGTGGGAGTGAGGAGTCAGGCTGCTGTACAAAGGCAGATAGCTCCTATTTTATGAATTTGGATTTAAGTTTATAAGGAAAAAAAATCCATAATTTTATTCAAAAGAACTTTTCAATACATAAAATTTACTTTCTAAGAAGCACATGCTCTGAACTATTAGAAGTTACCCAGGCACCAGTGCTCTGGCCAGAACTGCCCAGCATTTCAATGACCTTGGGTATTGTCCTGTCTGACAGCAGAAAGCCTGAGTGACAATCCCTTTTACAAGCCACCATATTAAAAGGTTAGATTGCTATTCTGAATGTGTGCTGTTATATTTTGGTGACATTTTAGACATGTGGCATATTTTTGCAATCATTCCATGAGTGCGGGATCGGGCGCACACCTACTCTTCATTTAGCATACAGTGAATTGCATTCCCAACTCAAAGCAGATGTACAGAAAACACTGTGTCCCCATGTCATTCCTGCTTAGCCTGTTCCTGTAATTTTAAGGTGGTAAGCTCATGATTTGCACTGGAATGGGGTTAGCGGCTGCAGCTCAGCTGCCAGACAGGATGCCAGATAAGAGGTGGTGTCTGCAGCATGGAGGTGGGCTGCAGGTTGTGCCAACTCTGTCAAGAGTTTGCTGTACCTCAGTGCACAAGTTTAAATAGAACAAAATCCAAACAAACCCAGAAAAGGAATTAACTCTCTGTGACCTGCATTTCCCTTGTTAAAGTCAGCACTGCCTGGGAGAGCTCATTCTACAAGAGCAATATAAGTCCTACCCAGGAAAAGAGCACCAATGGAAAAGCAAGTGCTGCAGCAAATGTGTGCACTGACATAAATCAGGGTAAGCTGGAGCTGTTCCGCAAATCCTACCTGGGGGGTAACAACAAACACCATTGTAACACCCTTTTTCTGTGGTTTGTTTCATGCTTCCTCCTTACTGCTAGTCAAAACGTGATTTCATTTTGACTTCGGTGTTCTGCTAGCACACTAGCACACCTCCTTCTAATAAATCCTTTATTTGGTTTATATGAAGTACCAATATTTGGGTAATAAGAATGATCTTTGATATCAGATTTCCCTGTCGCTGATGTGAAATAAGGTAAGCAGAGAGAAGGATTCTAATATTTGCACGGATGAGAGGAGGTCACAATGTGTTTTCATCTACTCACGCTAGTATTCTCACTGACGTCAAAAGGCAGTTTGCGTAAGCATGACAAAGGAGCAGGATTTAACCCCTCCATCAAAACCTCTGGGCATGCTAAATTTGACGGGACTAGAAAAGAGAAAGATTACAGGTGTTCTGTCTTAAGATAATTTTGATTGTAGCCTTGAGAGCAACAGGTTTCCTTCAGGAAGACATCTAGGGCAGAAGGCTTTCAGGGAGAGGGGTGGGAGTGCCTTCTGTTAACCTCTATGACCTTTGGGAGAGATATCTCTGTGTTTCCTCTGGGTGCAAAAATCTCGGGACCAAACCAGTTTTTTCATGTTAGATGTTTTTCAGGATAGTCCTATGCCCCTGAAACTTCTGAAGTAAGAACACATTAAAAACTGGGGTAATCATTAGGACACGTGGATTGGAATAAACCAGGATGCAGACACAAATTCAAAGCTACTTTAACACTTGTGGTGGTAGCAAGAGTCTGCAGAGATCTGAGCATGAGATCTCTCCCTGGCTCTGGTGAAATGCCCAATTAAGCCCTGACAACTCTTGAGATTTTCAAAAGGGATTTTCCTGTGATCATAGCACCAGCTACAGTCGGCTGCTCGCACATCCTGCTTTGTGCCGCTGTACCAGAAAGTGGAGGGCTGGACTTATTCCTGTCATTAAATGACAGAAGTATCTTCTTCTTAACTTCACTGACACTGATTTTAATTTACATTTTATATTCGAATGCTGGAGAGGGACTGTTCATTAGGGACTGTTGTGATAGGAAAGGGGGTAATGAGTTCAAACTTAGACAGGGGAAGTTCCAGTTAGATATAAGGAGGAAGTTCTTTACTATGAGGGTGCTGAGGCACTGGCACAGGCTGCCCAAAGAAGTGGTAAATGCTCCATCCTTGGCAGTGTTCAAGGCCAGGTTGGACAGAGCCTTGGGCGACATGGCCTAGTGTGAGGTGTCTCTGCCCATAGCAGCAGTTTGGAACTGGATGATCTTAAGGTTCTTTCCAACACAAACCATTCTGTGTTTCTATGATTTCAGATGCAGGTAAATAACGATTGTCACAGTAAGGTTTCTGCTGAAGTTTGCACACCAGAGCAACTGTTCAAAGCTATCAGTTTCCTTACCAAATGCAAATACTGAACCCAGCCCCATCCTTCCTAAAATGTTCCCATCCAAACATGTTTAAAAATGCACAACACGATGTCTCACAGGCCTGTACAATCCAAAAGCAGATAGCTGGAAATGCAATTTGATTCTGAACCAAACTGTTCTTTAGCATGCGCTGTAGGATAATTGAGTCATTGTTTCAAATCAGAAACCCAGCACAGGGAGAATATAAAAACCACTGACCTTTCTTTGCCAGATTACTGTTGGGTTCATACTTCTCAATCAGCTGTTGAACTTGTTCTTGTTTTAATGGTGGATAGAGGATTTCATTTAATCGTGGATCACGCTGCTTAAGATTGATAAATTCCATCATTTGATCAACAGTAAGGTATGGTTTGCTCTTGGCACCACTAGAGAAAAATTAAAGCAACAGCAAAGCCATTTAAATACATTTCCTTGAAATCTTGTTCAATGTAACTTCCCAGGGAAACAGCCAAGATTCAAACTGTCCTTGCACAAAAACACCGTCCCGCTGTGCCTCTGGACCAGTTTACTTTGCCAGCATGTAACAACAAACATCCTTCACCAAACACCCAAGAGTAGGATTTTTAAAAGCATGCAGCATCACTGACATCAATGGGAAGAGTCACAGCAATGAGAAAAGCTTTTCATTCCTCTCAAGTCCTGTAACTAAGCAATTTAAAAGAGTAAAAGAGAAAACGATGTGGATTTCAGTCTTCAGCTTGCCACGCACGTTCTGCTGGCATTCCCGGCCCCGCTATTTGGTTTTGCTGCTGAATAACAACAGCCCAGTATTCTAGTATTTGCTTGGAGTTTTTCCCCTCTTTTTATCAACCTGTTAAAAAATGCCAGGCGCTCTGCAAAGCAAGCACAAAAGATGCCTATTTAGAGAGGTAGTAAAAAGAGCAGTGTTTGGGTATAATTGGTACCCAGATGGAGATTCAGGAAGCCTCCAAGCCAGGTGACGTGCTTAGGGCTGTCTACAGCACTTGGGACTGACCTACTTCTGCTCTGAGAGACAGCAATGAGAAGTCTACCTCCAGGTTCAGTGGGAGCAAACTAGGCCAAGGCTGTGTCCCTATAAAACCTCAACCTTAGAGAAAATGAGCGTAAAAGGAGTACATGAGCACACTCATGTTGCATGGGTAAGTTCACCCATTGCTTTGGTGGTCCTGGGATGCACTACGGAAATTACTTTGCCTTTATATTGCTTTCCATTCTGACTCCATTGATCAGGCTCTGCTATAACTGGGAAGTGCGATGACTTGCTGCAAGTGGCAGAAAGATCACGAGTTACACAGCTTGTAACTGAAATCAGTAGTAGCTGGCTGCCAATTTAATGTCACAGTGTGAATTCATGATGCACAAATCCCAAAAGTTACTGCCATTTTTGCAACTCCTAATTGAGCCTTTGGGGGTGCTTATACATCTTTTCATGCCTACTGCATGTTGTTATCACTTATTACTCTTTTTACTGCCATGGAAGCCTACACAATCCTAATCCATACAGAAAAACAAGACCCTGCAGTTCTGCTCCTCTAAGAACAAACTACTTGAAAACTCCAGCCATTAGGAATGGAAGCAAAAGCTTGGGAGAGAAAACCCTTGATCCAAGGTTAAATAACAGCCCTGCTTGATATTGAAATCTGTTCTTGGCAATCGCTGCATGCTGCTCTAGTTTTAATAAGCCACTGTGCCACCCCCAGCCCAGAAAATCAGTGAAGGGGTAAATAAATAATGAGTGTCTTTTCTTACAACTCCGAAAAGATGTGGTCGATCTCAGGCCGAGGGCAGAGGTTGTTCAAGAACACTCTGTACACGTCCGGCGTGAAGTCATCTTGAGGGATTGAATCATTCTGTGAAATGGGCAAAAAATTAGTGACAGAACGATACAAACATCTATATGTTCTTTGTAAACAGATCAGTCGGCGCTGTGCTGCTTCTCATTTCCTTCCTGCAACCTAGACGAGTCCAGATTTTGCAGAATAATAAACTCCCCTGGATAACAGAGCAGCTTAAAGAGTAGTCTTTACAAAACATACAAATACATCCATACTCTTATTTTCCATAAGGCAAAGTTATCCCTTTCTCTGAGCACCTGTGAAGAAGAAAGAAAGGACACCTCCACATCTAACCCCCTTAATCTAAAGCATAAACAGGTATTTCAGCCAGGATGAAGGCTCTGAGCTCCCTCCCAGCAGGTCAGAGAGCAAAATCACTATGAAGCTGTGGCTGCCCCAACCCTGGCAGTCCTCAAGGCCAGGCTGGACAGGGCTTGGAGCAACTTGGTCTAGTGAGAGGTGTCCCGGCCCATGGCAGGGGTGTTGGAACTGGATGAGTCTTAAGGTTTCTTCCAACCCAAGCCATTCTAGGACTCTATGAAAGTGGCACAGAAGCTTGTATTGTGTACAGAGAAACCTTAAAAAGGAACAAGAAAAAGGAAACCACAAAAACCATGAAATGCAAATACTGAAAATCTAATTTTTGAGTTTCTTTCACACAAGCTACCTTTATCAAAAGCCATGACATGTAGTCTCTAGTAGCATCATGGGCCCATGTGGCACCTCTTTACAGCTCCAAAATAATGCCCACATCTGATAAACAGGAGGAGGAAGACTGTAACTTGGACACAAGGCCATGTGCTGTCAAACACTCGCTGAACCTGGACGTCTCAGAAGCAAAATGCTGATAGGGGAATTTGTTGCTTTTACTTATTCTGCCTGTTTAATGCTGTTGCCAAGGTGTTGTGGTTTAAGCCCAGCCATAACTCAGTACCACACAGCTGCTCTCTCACTCTTCCCCTTTATCCTCCCAACTCCCAGAGGGATGGGGAGGAGAATCGAAACAATGTGACCCCCACGGGTTGAGATAAGAACAGTCCAGTAACTGAGGAATAACACAACCCACTGCTGCTACCACCAATAGTAATAATGACAAGGGAAATAACAAGGGAAGAGAACACAACCACTCACTGACCGATACCCAGCCCGACCCAGCAGTGATCTAGCCCTTCTGGGTAACTGCCCCCAGTTTATACAGTGGGCATGACGTGCTGTGGTATGGAATACCTCTTTGGTCAGTTTGGGTCAGGTGTCCTGTCTCTGCTTCCTCCCGGTTTCCCCTCCTCCCTGGCAGAACATGAGGCTCAGAAAGCCCTTGGTCAGAGTAAACATTACTGAGCAGTAACTGAAAACATCGGAGTTATCAGCGCTGTTCCCAGGCTGAAAGTAAAAAACACAGCACCGCACCAGCTGCTAAGAAGGAGAAGAATGACTGCAACTGCTGAACCCAGGACACAAGGGAACCAGAAGCATCGAGTCAAGCCTTTGTTAGATGGAAAAAAACCTGTCTGTATTTTTCCTGTTTCAGGTTAAAATAATGAATGAATGCCACAGGGATCACTTTATCTCTTTGTTCATCTATGAAACCCTCGGAGGCCCAAGAAGATTTTGTACCCTGACCATTGCTTGGCAAGCACAGACCAAACTCAACGCCACTCTTGCTCAGACTGATCTGGGCTATTTGCTGTCCACCTGGGTACATCTCCAGGCTCCAACCATCTAAAGTCACCAAACATTAGCCCCTTGTTCCTTCCTCTTATTTGGCGGATGATGCGAGTGGCTGCAGGCTGAGCTGGTTCTAAATTTACCCAGCCAAAACGACCCTGTGCACTTTACTGTGGGATCAGGTAACTTGCCAATAGCACAACTGCTAAATCCAGTGCAAGAGCAATGGAGAAGTTTGAAACCCAGAGTTGGAGGATGGAAATAGCTCCTTTCATTGAGAGCTGCCAGTGACATTGAGCTGTGTGTGAAACTACACTGATTAATCTGATCTGTGTTGCTTTTGGTGGAGAGCAGCACTGCTGGTACTTGCCTTTTCCTAAAGGCCTTTGTGTAGCCTAAAGAATTCATACAGCTTGTGAATATTCTTGTTAAAGATGGCATCCCACTCTGTTATCCCTACCTATAATCCCTACTCAGCAGGGTACTGCTCAGCCCGTGCTTCTCCTAAGGACTTTTTAAACACTGATTGTGCCATTAGCACAGAATTATTCCTTTGCAGGGATTTGAAGGTGCTGAACAAATCAAAATATTGATCTTTTACAATACCCTGAGATCCAGGCTTTTATTTGCTACTCAGCATTAAGAAAATACACCTCAGTTTCGAAACACCTATCACCAAACACCTATCCACAAAGAGGATAACCAACACAAGTCTTGAAGCCTAACTACAGAACCTTTTAATTATTAGTTTCCATGGGTTCAAACTAGACAACTTTCAAGATTCCTTCTAACCCAATCCACTCTATGATTCTACGACTTCCCACCAGTAATGTAATCAGTGGACTACAAAACAGAGAGGAGAATGGGAGATGCAAGCCTGCCAAAAGGGATTAAGATACACTGCCCCACTCCTTAGCCAGGTCTGAGCCATCCACATTTCAGTGGAGCCACCTACAAACTGTATGTGCTCATCTCTTTTTTGAGACCAATGAAGAAATCATAAAGCCTCAGTACCACACGAGAGCAAACCTCATTTCCAGCTTTGCTGAATACTGGCGTTTGACTTTATTCCGTGGTTGAGACTACTAATTTCAAGCACTGCTGATTTATGGTTTGTCTGGTAACCTGCCTGCTTTTGTAACATCTGTATTCAGTCTCTTACATATATTTGGCAGCACAACAGCTAATTCAGATTATTTGCAGACACAGGACTTGATAGCTGGTTGTTTTATTTATGTTAACACTCAAACTCACTGGCGCTTCATTGTGAACCTCTACAGTAACTGGAAGGCAGAGAACAGTCTTCACGCCAAACAGGCAGCTAAAATTAAGTTTTTCACATTCTGGTTAAGGCACCTTTAACTAAAACCAAACCAAACCAAACCAAAAGCACCTTCCCTTCCCCCAGAGTAGCTGAGATTTACAGAAAATCTCAGGGGAATCAGACGCCAAACTCCAAAACTCATGGGCAGATTTTAAAACTTAATTTAAACATTTATTTAAACATTCCTCTGCTTTCAGATCTGCTCGATGACAAAGGCTGCTGAAAATCAGATCCAACAGGGACTGGATTCTACCCTTGCCAGGTCCAATCCAGAAATAGCTAAGTAAATAAATCCACGCTGTGAAAACGTGCTCGATGCGCATGGGTCATCATCCCACTGCAATCCTGCTCAGCTGAATCAGGGCTGGAGCACTCAGTGCTGCAGTGAATCCATTCTTTAAGGGCCCTAAATATGAAATAAAGAATTTATTTTTGGCATTTCTGGGGAGCCTTTCTGATGCTCCTATTCTACAGCAGGATGAAGTCAATGAGACCTTTTCCTTCTCTCACACTAACTGCAGCTCCTACATCTTGTCCTAAGAGGTTTCCTGATGAGCATACACACAAGAAACATGCTGAAGTTCAGGACAGTGGATGCTGAAGTGCAGGATAGTGGATGCTGAAGTTTATACTGTCACAGAAAACTCCATGCAGGGACAATAGACCCTGGCAGCATAGTTCAGGCTGCCCTGTCCTCAGATCACTGCATAAGACAGATGATGGACTGTCCCAACCTTTAAGCTATGAGTTAGGAAGAGAGTGATAAATGCTGCCTTGGGGTTCTGCTTACCACCACAAATTTCATTTTGTGTTTTAGGGTCATTCCCAGGTTCTGAGAGGTGCAGCAAAACATCACATGAAATTCATGGCCCACGAGATGGAAACATGGGGAGAAAAGCCTTAGAGGGATCGTCATGAGGCATGAATACAAGAAACCAAGAAGCTTAACCTCTTGATGTCCATGACAGACTTTAGTGAAGTCTTGGAATAACTTGATGATTCTGCTGAGGAAGATCCCCTGATATATACTCATGTCTTGCACAGAGTTGGAAACCAGTGCTCTTCCAAGGCTTTACAGAACACCATTTGTCCTGCAGTACAACAACACAGAAAGGCTGGAAGCTGAAGCTAAGAATTTTACTTGTCCAAATAAGCAGGAACACAAAGGAAAAGAGCTGTAGCTGAAGTACTGATTTTCTTCTGCTCTATAACCTCTGTGAGATTTAGAGTTTAATGCTTCTTAAGCACTTGGCTTCTAAGACATTTTTTTTCAAAGCTGCTCAAAACAGCTTTTTCTTTGCTGCATGAAGTGTGCTTCTTTTCTGTCCCGAGCACAGAAAGGATCTGCTTTATACTATGAATAATTTTCAAGATGGTATCCCAGCAACAAGTATCCAGCAGTATGTATGTAAAATTGGCTCTACTTAAATAAATAGCAGAAAAAGGTGCTGTTTCTTTCAAGGACTCCAGTGATGTTTAGATTATTCTTTTTCCCAGAGATAGGTGGTAAACAGAAGCAGTAAATCAACTGATTTCAAAAGCAGCACTTCAGAGATGTATTGCACATCTTCTCTTGTTTGCTAACAATGAAAATTCATCTTTAAAGTTATTCTTTCCAAGTTTCTAACCTCACGGCCTTGCTTTAGATAAGGTTATAATAATATTTTATACCTACTTCACAGATATTCCTTGGAATTTTATGGAATTCAGCTCCCAAACCTATGAAAGAAGGTCTTGTTGGTAAGTGGTATCTGAGATTTGGCTTGTGAAGATTTCTTTTCATTGCTCTTCTGGAGCTGTGGGAATTGGCTCTGTTAAACCATTGGGGAGGCAAACACTGAGCAGAACAGTTTTCTACAAGAGCAAGGGATCAGGAGATGGAGGCTCTCTGCCACAGACCAGTTCTGCCCCACTTCTTGGCCCTCCAAACATAGGAATAATCCTGTAAGAAGGACAACTTCACTCCAGTGTTAACTAGAATCACCTTCTCGAGCTCGTTCCTCTTGAAAAAGGCCTTCCTAAGGGTGATGTACCATCCTGCCAATGTTCCGGGTTGAGGAGATACCCTGGATTAGCAGCATACAGTGGTTCCATACAGCAATAACAGCTTTGATGCTAGAGCATTTCAACATGTACTCCATGCACCTTTTAAGATAAGCTACGGTGAGTTTAAACTGTCACTTAACTCAAGCTATAGATGTTTTTGTGAGAAGAAAACAGATTACCCCATTAGCTACACCTCGAGCTAACACTGAAATCATGCCTTGCGCAACTCTCTTGGGTTCTTAAACATTCCCACAGGACTCTCTAGGAGAGGCCACACAGCCCCTGCCCTTGCATTTGAGCTATTCACACTTTTTGCAGACACTTCTGGTCCTCACACAGTTTCAAATCAAAGGTACTCACATTTGCAGATGGGTTATCAGGAACTTCTGGGCAGGAAAGAAACCAGCTACCAAGGCCAGCACAGCACAATTGGCCTCAGACAAACTGTCTTCCACTCAATAGACAGTAAACACCACTGAATATAAGCAATACATTGTAAAGTCCAGGAATAAATTCAGATGCTTACCCTGGAAGATGGAAGATTACAAGCTTCTAACGCAGTCTCTACTCGTTTTCTGTCAGCAGAAAATAAGCGGTAGATGCTGCAAAATGAAGGCAAAACAGAGGGAATTAGCTTCAAGACATGCCTTGACGGCCCATGGGGCTTAGTGACTGAATATCACTTCCCAGTCTATCAGGTCTTTAGCTATTTATTTCCATTTGCTGGCTGCTCAGTAACACAAGCAAGTTTAATGGTGCCCACAATGAGTTTAACTCTACTCAACAAAAGCTGCTATTAGAGCAGATAGCTATTTGAGAAAGTCACCACTGATTTCTTCATATTCCCCCAGCAATATGCAGTTTGAATACATTTATCCTCACAGCATGTCTCTGAGGTAAAGAAATTATGGGGTTTTTTTATTATACACAAGTGGAACGAAGGAAGGCAGAGAAGCTTAAAGTCTTGCCCTAGATCACAAGGGCAATCTAGCCCAAAGGGTATTTGGAGAGACATATCCTGATAGTCACTAGATACTCTCCTGCAGTATCTCTTGTAAACAGATGATACAGTTATTACGGACACAGGGGTCATATATGCATCCCAAACAAGTATTCACTCTCAGAAGAGACTACATGCTAAGGAGGGGGAACAGAACTCACTTCTTCAGAGGAATGCGCCCTTCTGGAGTCACCTGCAGCTTAAGTTTTGTGTAACTGTGGAGAGAAAAGCATCCTGGTTTATTTGACAGCATTATCAAGTACTCCTCCACCACCTTTATAGCTCAGTGCTAGTGCTCTGACCATGTGGCAAGTTTGACTCAGTTTTTTTACCAACATGAAAACCCGTTGGGGTATCATAAATACCTTTTCCTTCAACAGTAAGATATGTGTACTATCAAATACTGTCCATCTTGCAACAAAACATGGCAAATACAATTAATGCACAAATTTATCCTCCCTCCAAGCTCCTTCTCCCCCAGGCTGCCTACCAGTCTATCAGCAAACTAGACTGTGGCACATAGGTTGTGCAACTTGATTGGAAATGTGGCTGGACTCCTCTTCCAGAGGCTGAAATTGTCCCTTGATGTTGCACACCAACATCCCTGCCTCCCTGAGCCTTCCTCAAAACACAACTGTGAAGGCTTCTCCATTTGACCCTAAGTTTTATCACTCCTCAGCTGGAAGGAAGTCAAATTGCTGGCAACTGAAATATCTCTACACTAGCAAGAGTGTCAGTAAATTTAGCAGCCCTGGGCAAGTCCAAGACATTTCCAATATGAAGCAGTATAAAAATTACATGCTGAAACCATCTACAGGCAGGCAATTACTCAGCTTTTGAACTGAGTATTTAGAGATCTCAATATCTCAGGACCTGTGACTTCTCTCACATCCTCATTAAGGCAGCAGGACAAGAATGTCTCTATCCAAACCTTTCAAAACACCGATTCAAAGCCTCCTGAAACAGCAGTCATTCAGTAGCTTTAATGAGAAGCAGTCGGGGCTACAGCTGTGATGTGATATTCCCCCCAGTACGTGAGGACTGCTGGTTACCAGCACTACGTCTACCAGCCTGGAAAGAGCATGACTGTGAGTGCTTCCTATCTTCCCCCTGAACATAACTAAAACATTTCCCTTTGAAATGAGTTTTGCAGAAATATAATCTGGTTAAAAATGTGGCAACACTTTGATATTTAAGAGGATTTTAAAAGCTTTTTCACTTTACCCACTTGCCAACCAAAAGCAAAACAAACTGCATGGTTCTAATAAACCTTCCTTTTCTTCCCATCCAAAAATGCCATTAGCAACTGCTGCAAAAACACCGTATGTGCTAAGACCCCTGACTAGGAGAGGAACATTGTCACAGATCCTTGTCTCCTCAAATGCATCTTCTGGAAACTAATCTCTTGCGTTGCTGTGTCCCCAAACAATGCCATTATCACCCCTGCCCCATCTCCCAGCACTGATCCAGAGTAGAAAGGAAAAAAAATCACAGCGGTTAGTAAAAAAAAGGTTTGTTTTATTCTCTCTGCTAGATTTTTAAGCTTTTGAGCACATTCTGGTCACATTTAGTGTTTTCCCCTCAAGCCAAGAAAGCCAGAAATAAAGGAAAATTACGGGAGGGGTTGGAAGGAGGAAGAATTTTGATCTTCAGTTAAAGCAAAGTCAAAATGTGTCTGAAAAAACAGTCAGTCCCCACCAGTACTTGCTACTTTTTTTCCTCCCAAATTCTTTGCTACACATGGGACACTATTTCGCCCCCTGCAGCTTTATCCACCCATCTAGGAAAACCAAGCATGTTATTCCTGTCAAAAAGCTTGCTAGAAGATACTCCCATCTGTGGCAGCCGAATGGACTCATTTCAGCAGTGCAGCACTGACTCAAAGAGTGACAAATGCTGACCCCAGTCACCCTTTGCTCATTACTGCATCAGTCAGTATCGCAGTACTAAGGTACTCTAGCATCCATTTTTGCACCCCAACACAACCCTACACTGCATGGCTACAAAAGAGGAATGAGCCCATTACAAGCATTCAGAAATAGCAGCTCTTATTAACCAGCCCTTCCTCCAAATTAACCCTATTTTTCTCATCCAACCAAACTACAGGAAAGCTGCTCGAGCTGTTTACTACTGCACTTCCAACACTGTGTGCAATGCCACAAAGAAAAAAAGCCTTCTTTCTGCTCTGATGTAATTTGTTTTTCTATTTCAACAGAAGGGTTCTGATAGGACTGCACCCAACCCTTTGCTTAGTGCAATAATTATAGCGGGGAAATACTTTTAATCTTCTAAATCAAAGATTTCTGAAGTGACTCTGATTTGGCACCTGTGCAGTGGACCCTGGAAACCCTACAGTTCCCAAGTGATTCACTAATTGGTGGAAGAAGGAAAAAACGACAGAGGAATGCCATGCTCGCCTCCTACTGAATCCATGCGATGTGTCCAGTGACCACATCTTTAATTACTATTACTTGAACAACCACCAAAAAATGGCTCCAAATAAAACTGGATCTACTACACTCTGTGATAACATGTTCCTCCTTTGAACCTGGTAAGAAAATGCCATTAGGTATAGCCAAAATGCTCCCCATTACAGATCTGTCAGCAAAGTCTGATGGCTAGCCAGGTGTTTGAGTAGTAAGGGACATGGACATAGTAGTAACAGGAAATTGTCTCTGCTCTTCCTCTGACACCTGGTTAAACACAGTGCTTTCTCCACTGGGAACCAATAGGAAATGTTAAATGTTCCCATCCATTTGGGAGTTGGTTTGCCTGATACATCATTGCTGTCCCAACACACTGTATCAGATGCAAACCTGTAGTTCCTGCAATGTCCAACCTCCAAAGTTTCTACAAGATCTGTTGACTTCAGCTGTACCTCAAATATGAACACTGAGAAGCAAACATACCCCCCACCTCCTTCCCCCTAAAAGGCAAGCAAGTGCCCCAGCTCATTGCCATCACTATCTTCTAGGCTTTGCCATACTGTTCTCAGTGCTATCACTTACATAGAACTCCCTCAGCATATGGTTATCGTACACGTGAGAATTACTAATCTCAGGTTTAGTTCTCTTTCCTTTCAGAGGTGTGTTTTTGTACCCCAAACATTCTCATAAACAGCTTTTCTACTTGGAAACTGTGCCCTGGGCAAAGGAATCCAGACAAAGGGATTCAGGGCTTCTCTCTGAATCACATGAACTACAGAGAGGAAAATGGACTTGTACTTCTCATTTCCTGATCAATAACAGAGCAAAAGGGAAAATAAACTGAAGCAAATCAGTCCAGACTATTATTTCATTTTAAATGAAGAGCTTCAGAGTACAAGTTACTACTTTGGTATACAAGGGGAACATGGCATTTAATCCTTGCTATGACTTCTTTTGCTATGACTTAGTAGTTTGCAACAAGAACCCAAACAGGGCTTTTTGTTTAAGTGACGTTTAGATAACAGGCTTTTTAAAACCGTAAGAAAGGACAAGCCTGTGTTTACAAAAGTGACAACCCATCAAAGCAGAAACAATAGATGACAATGTGACTAAGAAGCAAAGAGGAAAATGACGCAGAGCAAAGAGCAACACCCACAGCATTCAATCCATTGCGACTTACGCTTTTTCCAGAAACGCATCCCTTGACATGTTCTGTGCCAACAGATTTGTTGCCAAACTGAACACTTCATCTGACCATTCCTACAAAGAGAAACCTTGATTAAATAAGGCTTAGTTTCTATGTTTACTTACACAAAGCAAAACAGCTCTGAACATGGTATCATTAGTAAAAAGTGCCTTATTAAAGCCTGAACTTGATCTTTTCCCATCACAGCTTCCCTCCTCATCTGTGAGCCCTGATTTGCTTGAGCTGCAAGGAAATGCAGACTGATACAAATGCATTTTTAAAGGTATTTTATTCCACTGAACTGAAAAAGAAATAAATCATATGGAGAAATGTCTGATGCAAAACACACTCAAGTTCCTGAAGGATGTGAAATAAATGCCCCAGAAAAATACATTTTCTTGTGTGTTGGACACTGCTCTGGTTGACAGGCTGAGGGTTAAAAAAAGAGCCTCTACCACCATTCTTATAAAATGAAGCTGAAATGGGCTTAAATCCCTCTAAAGACAAACAGAGCTGACAGGGTGGGATACAGACCATACCACAGCACATGTCTAGTGTCAGTGTGCCCTATTACATGAGTTCATTGTATGAGCCTACACACCACACTCTCTATGGGTCATGAAGTGATTCAGACAACAAATATCAAGCCTTATATTTATGGTGGACACCAAATTAAGAACCGTAAGTACGGGCTCTACCTTAGCTCTTACAGCCAACATAAGTAACATGCTTAACCACCCCACCCCCCCCAACACAGCAAAAATATATAGGAATAAATATAAATTACTCTGATATGCAAGGAATAAGATGCAACTTCATATAGAAAAGCTCTTTTCCTCCCTGCTGCACACCCTTACATGTGGTCCTACCCCTCCCTAAACTGTTTCCCTCTGCTACACTGCCACCACTGCGTGGATTCCCATGGCTCTTCCTTGCTTTTCCTCTCCTAGTTTTCTCGCTTCTATGCACATTGCTGAAGTCCTTTCCTCAAGCCTCAGACCTTCCTGGGTTCCCAGCAAGGCTGATCCAAGTTTAGACTCTCCCTGCTTGTCCTGTCGCTCTCCTCCTTTGCAGATCTCTCCTGCAGCTTTCATTCACAGTGCACTTTTCCTTGCTGGCTTTGTGCTTATTTACAGTCTTTAGTTGCAATCCTTTCGAATCACAACTGCAGTTTAGCACTGGCTTTCTTTCACTCCTTTAAAAGAACATGGAAATAAACAATGCCTTCGCAAAGAAGGCGAGGTTTAGTTTTTATAACTTGATGAAGCTTTCGAAGTTTCCTTTGAAACCAAAGTGAAGTTTCCTTTCATTCCAGGCCAGATCCAAAATCCCCATTGCCACACAGCCTCTCTTTGGGAGTAATTCACTCTTCCTGGCCCTTTTTTTTTTTGAGGTATAAAAACTGGATGATTTCATTCTGACAGGAACTGATAATGATGGAAAGCATCACTGACTTCAAACGAAACACATGTTGCTACATCACTTTGGAGCTTATGAGCTTGTTTTCCCTAAAGAGCCCCAGGATTCTACCTGAGTAGGTGATTGATTTGAGGGAGGTTCACAAGTTATAATGTTGTCTATTTTTTAACATGCTAAGGTTTTCGCCTTAAGGTTACCAGATCTTGATCCTGAAACTGGTGTCACGCAGCCACTTCCAACAAGGAGATAAGCCCATCTATACACCTACTGTTACATGGGTCTCTGATACCCTTCAGCTACCAGATCCTCAAGTCCACACCATTTACAACCTCACCTCTGAGCAGCTGTGACAACACATCTCCTCATGATTGCTATTTCTGGCAGAGAAACCTTCCTCCCTCAGCCACAGCCTCATTGTTCTGGAGGCAAACCACTGTGCTGAGCTGGCCCTCCCCTCCACCTCTCGTGACCACTTCCATTTTGCTGCTTCAATTGTTTTTCCTTCTTGGGTCTAATCTGAAAAGCCATGGGTGTGAGAAAGAAGAGGAGTCGGGTTCATTAGCAACACAACTGCTTTGCTGTGACTTTTGGAACAGAAAGTGTATTAAGGGCAGCACCTGTTTTTCTTCTTGGCAACTCATTTTTCCAGGCTCAGAATAAACTCATCTTGTAAACGCTGCTTTGTTTAGGCACTAATAATAGCAGTAAAACTTCTCCCTGTGACACTAACGGCTGCAGAGATTATTGGCAATAGAAATGATGATTTAGAAATTAAAAATACATTGGCTTTTAACTGATCTTGGTAGATTTTGGTTTGATCTCACTGGCTCTGCTGGGCTTAAACTGAAGTATTTTGTAGAACACGGAATTGAGGCCCTTCAGGAGCATCCCACGCCCTGGCTCTTCCTTCTCTTTGTCTGAGTGCTTGTCGACAGGAATGCAAGAGGAACTTGATTATTAAGTGCCTGCCACAAGCATTATTTGTATGAACAGTCTTGCCATGTTCCTTTGCTAGCTTTTCCTGGCTCTTCAAAGTGATCAAACACTCTTGCCAAATATTCTGAAGGCTACCTACAGGCTGAGCCATTTCTGACAATGCAGATGCCAAGTCAACAATACTTGCTCATTGCCTCTCCCATTTTAGGGTCTTAATTCCAGCCACTAGAGAGCTGCAGCCAAAAAACCAAGGTCAGAAAACAGGATCATATCATCTTTCCAGTCAGTGGTCTGAACCCTCAGCAGGAGGGGGAACAACAGCCCTGAGCAGACTCAAAGAAATAAAGGAGATGTGCTGGACTGACTTTGATGGGCTTGCACCAAGCTGCGAGCCAAGATGCATCTTGCTGCTTCAGCTACCAAATGGCTCTGTTTCCTTGGGTTTGCTGCACGGTACAGAGCAGAGCCCATACTCTAACCTCAAGCACGATGTACCCTGCAGTCATCTTTACCAGCAGCAGCAATTCCAGAAGGCAGCTCTCGGTGAGAGCGCTCCGCAGGGTAGAAAACTGTTACGTGTAGAGAGAAAACAGCCTACTGTGGAAAGGTTCTAACAGCCTTCAAATCACTACAGTGATTCAGAGGCTGCAGACTCTTGTACAGACTCCTGTACAGGAGCAACACAATAGGAAAATATAAATCTGGGTATTTTGAAATATGACTGTACTAGTGCCAACAAACTGCAGACTGGAAGGCTCTGATCCGGTGTGGTAGCGGAAGAACCCAGCCTTCCGCCATTCAACTCCAAGCAAGTCCCATCCATCATGATAAGAACTCTCTGAACTCGGTCTCCTCTTGGCTACGTCCTGTTACACTAATTCATATTTATATCATTAGTGGGAACTTTACTAACAGATTATTTAACTGCTCTGTGCTTTGGCAGGTAGCGTATAAGCAGCAGTTCATTCGGAAATCTGTTGCCCAGTGAAGTAATTCCTCTATTACACGCATCAGGATATATATGATAAGGCATTTATCTCAACAGAAGAAATGAGACCTTTTTCATGGGAAAAGACAGCACACATTCTTGAAAACACTTCCTTCAAATCAGAAGCGACTACGTGTGAAGGCAGCGTTTCTTGCACATTTGTTTTTGGTGGGAGGTTAACAAAGCAAGCTGCTCAAATTCCACACTTTCAGCATCCTCATGAGTTTTAGTTAAAAATGCATCAAATAAACGCGAGTTTATACAGTTTGCTTTATCATTTTATTACACTGATCAAGCTCTTACATATGCCAGGAAAGCTGGACAAATAAAGACGTATGCTAGAAAGCAAAGTATAGCCCAAGTTTTGAATCACCTTTGATGATATCATTTAACTTATGGAGGAATTCATCAGCTCTTACCAATGGATCTTACCCAAAGCTCATCAAACCAAGGAGAAACGGATTTCCTTGGCCTCTAGATAAGGGCCAACGTGGCCAGGATGGACCAGAGTGATGAGCAGAGTTGGCACGAGAGGCACAAAACAGAGTGAGAGAAAAGAGATTGGGAAGATGAGAAATTCACTTTTGAAGTTCATGGATTTGGGAAGAGAATGAAATTGTGTAGAGCAAACACAGATGTTCACAGGTTGGATGACTTCATGTTGACAACAAAGGCAGAAAAAGAGCATCTGCTCAGAGCAGGGTTTGACAATAAACTTCTTCCTTTATCCTGGTCTCTGCAGCACTACGTGTATGGACAATCACAAATCCCGTCCCATGACAGGAACATGTCTGAAAATAAGCAAGCATTGTGTCAGTACTACTTCCCTCCATCATCAAAACATGTCCAGCAACCTGCCTTTTAGACCATTACCTAATGAATTTCAAGCTGCATTCTTTGAGCAAACCAGCTGCACAGTGCCCTTCAGCTCATCACGAATGCGCTTTCAGCATTAGTTACTTTCTCCTGGAGGAATGCACATGGAACATCGCAATGTGCCTGGGTTGTCAGTTTGAGCTCTGTATTTGGTTTATTTAAAGCAAGTTGAATAGCCCAAGGTTACTATTTTCATAATTTTCCCACAACTTGGCCAGCGGATGTGATGAACGGAGTCTGCAGCAGCATAGAAAGCCTCCTGCAAAGGAGGAAAACCCCATAACTGAATAATTCTAGCTGCCTCACTGGGACCATTGGAGTTCTCTTTGCCTTTCTGCTCCAAGAAAGGACTGATTGATACTTGTTACGCAACTTGAAAGACAAAGTATCAGAAATGAAGGATTAATCCAAAGGATATTCATGCACTGAAAAAAGAAAGGTGGGGGAGTTCTTCCCTGGCACGTCAGCAACAGGAAGGGTCAAAATTTGCATGTGTGATGTTGAAAACGTTCTGTATTTACAGGCCTTCTCCGAGCTCCCTGAAGAGATGATCTGTGCTCATGTGCTTATTTATTACTACTACTCTGAGTCATTACATGGGTTGTGGAGATAAGGACAAGATTCTGTGGTCTGGCTCAAATAAAGCTGGAAAACATGTTAAAAAAGGAAGAATTTTTAGATGCATCCAAGAGTGATCAAAACTCAGTTTTCACTGAAACAATCAGGATACTTAATGTGATCTCAGAGCAAGCACAGCTAATCCACAGTGCTTTGAAAATCACATCCTCAGGCCACAGGGCCTGGCTGACAAAGTAGTAATTTATTTGTTCGACCGCATTTACAAATAACAAGGAAGATTCAGGTTCTTCATTACTCAAATTGTAGGAGTTACTCAGGATTTAAAGCAGCCAAGCTTTTCTAAAACATTATTTTATCTACTGTATTTTAAAGTTCCATTATCAAACAGAAAATAGCCCTAAAATACCTGTTTCTGCATTGCTTGGGCTAAATGATTATAGTTCACTGACTGTGGGCTAGACATGAAAGCAAAAAAAGAAGGACATAGGCTTCTGATTTGGGTGATTTGCCCATGGTAAGGGCTAACAGTTGTTGCTGGTAAAGCTTTAGCAACCTTTGCATTTTCCATAATGGGCTTAGATAGATGGGTTTTTTCCTCCCTGAAGTGTTACTTCAGTCACTTTTGCAGTGTTAAGGTCTCTTAACCACCCTGTGGAGTACAGCTGTGTGTTTTCAAGTCTGAGGACAGAACTTCCCACTCAGCAGTCCACAGATCACCACAAACTCATTTTGTTTCTGTTCTTTTGTACCAGTGAGAATGTGGAAATTCTATTTCTGCCAAGCTGACCAGTTGGCTAAGGAAGATTTGCAAAGACAAAAGCCTGGCAAGCAAAAGTATCTCTTCCTTTCTCAAGACTTTCATCCTATGACCATTTTCCACCTGGTCTGATCACCCTTGTTGCCTGTGAGGTGACCAAATAACTCAGTACTATTGCTAAATAAATGCAGCCTACAGAGAAACTATCATTTTAGTGCAATCTAGTGCATTTGAGGATGCAAACCATGTTAAAGTGTGTTCTGCGTGTGGTTATCTGCAGGCTGCCACCAGAGTCTGTCTGTATGAATGGAAGTGGAAAGAGGACTAGCTTTTGAATGTCAATTTGGCATAGATAAAGCAAAGAGCTCCCACTTCAATAACCACAACTGAGTTGTACAGAAGTTGGAAGAAGAGGGAAAAAAGCCCCAAACAAACCAAAACCAAAAGACGTACTAACATCAACTGGAACTTGCTTGGCACAAACAGCTATGTGGTATGTTGGACAGAAATGAAGGGACTGTACATGTACATGGAAAAAATACTTTGCTAAGGTAACGACATTGACTATGCAATTCTTATCAAGGACTATCAGTAGGCAAAATGCAATGCTTGAAACTGACCTTTGAATACGAACAAGGAATGTTTATATGTGTGTTAAGGTGTGTGATTGCTGACTACCTGAGTGTACAATGTAGAGCTGTAGATTCCCAATACTTCGATATAGGCCAACCTTAAAAAGTCAACTGATTCCAAACTTGGCTCTCACAGATGATCCATAATTCACAGACACTAAGAACAAGTGTAAAAGGGTGATAACTACTGAAAGATCCCAAGATGCGTTTGGAAAGTCACAGCACACATCTCATAGCTGAGTAAAAATTTGCGTGTACCATTACTCTCCCAGTGTGTGTCTGGGATTTACAGCAATGTTCTGGAGATGAGCACAAATACCAGGGCACAAACTTTGCTAAATAAACTCCTTGAAAAAGAATGACTGCACGTTTCCTCTTGGGTGCTGAGCAGCACAGCTCTGTTAACAGAACTGAGTTCATTTCATAGAAATCTCCACTGTTATTTATCCATATTTCAAACACTTCATAAACATTAAATTTTATATGACACAGATGAATGTCATATTACCTTTGCTATATCCTCCTGGAATGCCACCAAGTTCAAGTACGATATATTGACCAGGTCTGGGCCATAGACAACAGTTATCATTCGATTTTCCAGGCGACCTCCTGCGTTCCCAGCATCCAGCAGCTCGCGCAGTTTGGGATCCTGCAAGTAAAACATGGCAAAATAGTTAACAATCTTTTGCAAATACTTAATACTGAAAGAGGTGATTATTTTTGCAAATAATATCCATTCAAATATTTAAAGTTATTAACACGGAATAAAATTGGTACTGTAAATCCTTCAAAGCCTTTGAGCTCTGTATTGCAACAGTACAGGCTAAAAGCTGTCCAGTTGATGGCTGCACATTCCCATTTGCAGTTATTTTTGCCTCAGAATTTAAGCACACATAAACTGTTTTGCTTGACGAAATAACACAATCTGTCCAAAGGCTACTGGCCTTGGCAGAGAGTCTCTATGGTTTTAACAGATTTTAGATAAACCTTAACATGAGAACTTGGGTTTTCTTGAGGAATTAAGAAGACTGGTTGGAATTAACTCTATGAAATGAATAATGGAATTTTGGTGATGCCCTCCCCTTTCATCTTCATGTTCAAATAGTCATGTATTATTTAAAGACATATATTCCATTCATATTTAATCGTTAGTTTTTTTTTCCCCAGGTCTATATTCAATATAAAATGACAGAATCATTCAGGTTGGAAAAGACTTTCAAGATCATTGAGTCCAACTGTTCCCCCAGCACGGCCAAGTCTGCCACTAAACCATGTCTTTTAAATAGGTTTGGGGATGGTGACTCAGCCACTTCCCTGGGCAGCGTGTTCCAATCCTTAATATAGCAATGACTATATAACATTTCTGTGAAGGAAAGATGCGTTCAGTGATTTTTATCAGCTTTTTATAGCCTGAACCTCAGCTTCATTGGTAGCATGTGAGGCAAATTTCAGGTTATTTTGTGACTCTACTTGTTGCTATTAGGCTGCAGCACTTCCAAGAAATGCACTCGGTGTTTTTCAAACCAAGAAAACTGCTCGGTCCTCCGCCTCAACATGAAGTTTCTACAGGCAAAAGACAGATGAAAAGAAGTCCTGCATGACTGACTTCAATCCTTTAGTCTGAAAGCTCCGGATTCCTGAACGGCAAGATTAGTCATTCTGCTACAAATACTAAGAAATGACCAGCAAATAGCACCACTGTGGGATGACAGATTCTGTGTAGAGATCAAATGGTTTCAAAACTGACACAAATACATCCTGCAGTTCACATTTCACTCTCACTTCAACCTCCCTCCCCACTGTCTGCATATGTTTGGTGTTTATGATACTTCTTCATATTTAATAACTTTCGAATAACAATCTGAATCTCCACTGACCATTACAAACTCAGTTCAGTGTAACATAATGATAAGCTTAAGATGATAAAAAGAGCTCTTTTTCATATATCTTACAGTAAATCCTGTATCAGCAAGATATCAGTCTAAAGGGCATCTCCTGACTGGTATCATATCTGCTTGTAGGCAATAGCACCATCAATATGCTCAACAAATACTTCACAAGGCTTAGGAAAGCATTTTGAAGTATGCTGTATTAACTAGAAAGTACAAGGCTGTCTATCATATGATGCTGAGCCTCATTAAATACTGGGTAGGATAACAAGCGCTGCACAAAACCAGACAGAATAATCCTATTTGGGAGCTCTGTAAAGAAGGAATATGATTGTGTGCTGAGACAAAGACAATTTCATTGGAAAACAAGTTAATGACAAGCTTTCACATAAGAGAAAACCAGAAGAGAGATGTAAAAATAGTAGTTGTGCTCCCCAGATGAAGATTTGAATGAGAAAGTCAAAGAAATAGCGTAACTTACACCTAGGAGAAAAGCTAGAGAAATGCCCTGAAGACGCTAAGTTAGTGACGTGTATTACTAGATGGGTTACTTTCTCTTCTATTTATAGGCTGAATGTTACAAAGCTTTGTTTTATTTCTCTGGGAGATGATAACTCATCTGATTTTTACCCTCTACCATTTCAAACCCAAAATCAGACTGATAAATGCTTCTGCTCAAGGGCCTGTCTGGGAAGAGCATCATTCTTTCTGAACGCAAACGGAACAGGATTGTCTATCTGGTTTTATTCTTCCATATAATTGTCATTCCTTTCTCCCTTTCCCTAGCTGAATCTCTTGCTCACTCAGTGATGAACTGCATTCAATATCAACAAAAGAAGAAAAAAGATAAACCTTTTGCTTATAGTCGGCTACAGAATGTCTCTATGATGGATCGCACTTTAGTTCGTCTTAAGATATGCATTAGCCACGCATCACAGAACAAAAAAGAAACTTGTTTGAAATGGGATGCCTCTTCCAAAGGGAATTCATCAAAAGAAAAGTTACCTGGGACCAGCTCAGGAAGGCTGTGAGAAGTACAGAGTAAGTGGCCAGTCAGGCAATGTGAGTATGAATTTGCTTTTCCAAATCACAGGATTTTTCTCCAGGTCTTAAAGGTAAGAAATTACACAGATCATCCTCTTTGGGTAGCTGGGTTTGGATGAGTAAAATGTTGGATTCTTCTATTCTCTAAGACTTATCTAACAAAGTTTGAAGCACACAGTCCCTTACAGCAATACATTCTCTGGCTGTGGCCCAGAACTCATTAATAAAAGACATAAACATATCCTGAGCTACCTCAATGTAATCTGCCATGTGCTCCACAGACTTAAAATAGCTACTTTTATTATAAGCTCAGTCAAAGAGAGTAATTTTGATACTAACAGGATTCACATCCTTTTTGACCCCTGCCATGGGTGTATCTGCCCATAAAGGGTGACAGATGCATTTCCATTTGTCAATGACAACTTAGCCCTTAGCTGATGATCTAGGTCATATTACTTGGTCCCCAGACGTGAAGTACTCAAATTTAGATACCAAAGCACACTGTCAGCTCTTCACATTCCTCATGAACAGCTCTGCCCCCTTATTAACACACTTAGCTGCAAACACTACTGAGCAAAATACCCTTTATCAAAACCTTGAAGACTATTAAAGCTCTATGAATCAAAGCCTTTTTCAAAATGTCAGCAAGTTTTCCCATAGAGATGATAGGAAAAGGGCATGGAAAAACCCAAGCAACAAGACTATAGTTAGCTTCTTTTATGTAAATCGGATTATTTTGATTTTGATAGTTCCATTTTGAGGAATGAGACTGCAAGTCTGCTGCTGTTTGGAGCTGCATTCGATATGCTGGCTCACAAGTGGACAAATTGGTTTTTGGCATAAGGTCTTGGCTAAACTGGGGCCGTATTATGAACTAATTGAGCTTCTTGAGAGACATTCAGAAGAATTATATCTATTTACTATTGATTACAGCCCTTTTTTGGACACCTGAGCTATTGAAGCTCTATCATGTTAAGGAACATGCCCATGGGATGATCAGTGCCCACACAGCTCATCAAGGTTCCCTTTGTGGCACAATGATTTAAGTCTGCTTTTATGTTTTCTGACAAAGGAGCATCCTTTCACCTCCTTTACTCAAAAGGTCTAAGTGTCAGCTCACTTCCTCCCTTCCACTAAAGCCTAGCAGGAGCTTCAGCGCAAGGACTTGAGCTGCCTGAAGAACTACCCTAACACCAGGTCGGGAAAGCCAGTTTTCCTAATGGGACACCTCTGTTGTTAGAGGGCTGACACATTCCTGAAGGAGATGTAAATTGTGAGCAGAGACGAGACAGCAAGGATGCTATTGGCAGCACAGCTTTAGCGTTCATTAAAAACCAGGTTAACTATGTCAAATTGAGGCAAGAGCTGGCCAGGGGACTATCTGCTCATTTGATAAAAAAGCCTTCCCTATTTGGCCCTGCTGTCTTGACAAATCTATCAAAAGAAAAATGTACTTTAAATCAATCCAAAACAAAACCAGAAAAGAAAATTATCCATAAACATAAAAACGTAATAAAAGGTTATGGAAGTCCTACGCCTTTCATGAACAAACAATGATGTTTTGTTAGAAACCAGGGTCCTGTAGACAGATGGATAAAAACAGATTTCAATCAGACTTACAAAACTTTCTCCTGTTGTGTTTTCCTTTCACTGGAAATCATAAAAATAACATAAACTTTAAAGAGGCTGCTCTGCCACATTAATGACAAGCTTCACAAAGACTGCTTTCAGCTGTGGCTGGTGTTATTAAAATGCACCTCTTCACACTGAAATCCTAGCACGTTAGAGTAAATGCCACATCTTTTAATAAGTAACTCCAGCTCTTTAAACTTGTTTGTGAAATCTTGCAGCACTCCATCTGTCTGCAGAAAAATTCTGGTGTTTTAATACTTAGCCATGCAGATATCTATATGATAGATGTCTGTATGGCAAAGTATTAAGTAAAAAGATATATAATATATATTATATATACTATATCTATTTAAACATAAAAAATAAATACATATAGATATATATAGATAGATATTTGTATACATGTATGTAAAAGGCTTTGACTCAGTAAATCTCAAACCATGATTTAAACACACCATGGGGCAGCAGGTCACCCAAGGCTTCACCTCAGGTGGAATGCATCACCTGTCGTCACTAAAAGCTGCAGCACCATCTTGGAGAGCAGCTCTGTCTGATCCCACATTAAACAGTAGAAGAATCTGTCCAATCCTAAAGATTTTCCTTGGGGTTTAATAGTTACAGGGACTGTAGTGATAGGACAAGGGGTAAAGGGTTCAAACTTAAATAGGGGAAGTTTAGATTGGATATGAGGGAGAAATTCTTCACTGTGAGGGTGGTGAGGCACTGGAATGGGTTGCCCAGGGAAGCTGTGAATGCTCCATCCCTGGCAGTGTTCAAGGC